>JALXFT010004017.1:0-288381 GCA_023376895.1 Aspiorhynchus laticeps
TGACGGATTTTGGATATATTTATTCAAAGGAGGCATATGTAACCGAATATTTCTGTGGTCTGCGTTGTGTTGAGTATCAGTAAATAACAACAGGAGAGCGCTGGATTGGGTCTGCATAGAGAATATATTTTTATATAGACAGATCGTCACAACAGCTTCAGCTCACACATCAGTAACGCTCTTCCATTCAGGAGAGAGAAGGAAAAAAAAAACAACAACACTGTACACTTCAACTTAGAAAGAAGTGTGTATTAAACACGACAATATTGATATTAAAACAACATAAAAACACAAAAATATGTTTGTCAATGCATACCTGCATAGAGAATATATTTTTATATAGACAGATCGTCACAACAGCTTCAGCTCACACATCAGTAACGCTGTCAACAAAAATAACATCCCATAGTAAACTAATTCACGTCAGTGAAACATGTTATATGATCTTACATCTGTAAGTAACGAAAAAAACTAATAAAAACAACTTAAACATTGTGTATTTTTGTGTGTGACTTATTTTCAACCAATGCTAACTATTAATCTGAAGCATGGAGTACAGCATACCTCTTCCGTTCAGGAGAGAGAAGGAAAAGACCGTTAAAAGAACAATACAACAGGTATGGCTGCCTGGACTGAACCATTTTGTTGTTAATGAGAGGGGGGGCAAAGGTGAAACCATCACCTCCTTACAGACCCTTTTTAATGTATTTTACAAAAACTGATTTAAACAATTATAGATAAGCATTGAATGCATAAACAGGAAAATCTAGTGAAATATAACAATCTTAACCTCGTTACACATATGCGTGTATCTTTACAGAAGCAGCACGGAGAGCCACTTCAGAAACATGCGTGGTGTGGCTGGAATAAACACAAGCATTGACTAGTGGCCGCAGTCAGCTTCAGTGACCGAATCAGAACCACGCTGCACCGCAGACGTGTGCAGTGTACATTGTCTAAGCATTAATGGCAGGGAAAGCCCATTATATTCGAGAGAAAAACGTTTCCATTGCAGTTTTGCAATTTTTTTTTTCCTTCCAATTGCCTGAAAAACCACCTCATGCGAGCCTAAAAACTTTTTTGCAATATATGGGAGTTTTTGCGAAATTGCCTCGTTTCCATTAGGCGTATTTTCAATTCGCAATTTTAATTTGCGCAATTTGAAGGGTAATGGAAACGCGCCTAATGTTAGTATTTCTCCTAGTTATATTACAGGGCTGCCTACACAAAACCTGCATGGGCCCAAAGGTACAAAAGTTGCTCTGGACCCACACTGGGCCATCATGGGACTAATGTGGACAGTCCTCTAGAGTGGGCTTCTCACAGAGGGCCTGCGGTGAGCCCAAAGCTGTGGTCCTCACCTGGGCAAGCCTGCACTGGGCCTGTTTAGGTTTGTGTGGGCTGGCCCTAGCCCACTGTGCCCACAAAAAGTTGAGTTTCAGTTGTAGAAAGCCAGTTAAAGAAAGAAGAGGAACTGTGATCTGAATGTGTGAGAATTCACAGCATCATCCGTCAAACTGGGTTCAGAGATGATCTCAGATCTGTATGGGTTAAACCAGTGCGGTCAAACTAACTGAGTTTCCACAGCTAGCAGCAACACACTTCTGAAACACTAGAACACAAACCACAACACAAAGAGACAAAAGACGACCATCAGAGATGAGAGGGAAAATAATGTGTGTCTGTGTGTTGATATGATTCAGTTAAGTCTGGTACAAATGTCTTGACTCTGCAGTAAAAAAAGAGGTGAAACTAACAGTAATGCACTTGTGCAAAAGTATCGGCTATAGATTGTGTTCAGATCAAATGTGGTTAACAATTCAGTAAGTTCAGTAAGGTATTGTGTCACTAAATATAAATGCTATAAATAACTTTAGCATGATGTAAACACTCAGTCGATCAGAGGATCAGAGGAAGTGAACAAACACAGGAAGGGTGGATAGTATCTAAAGAAAGAGTTGAGATCATATAATGAAGAGGAAGACTGACAGAAAGAGAAGATGGCTGATAAGTATGACCTGTGTCTGCTGGGACTGATCTTTCTCTCTTCACTTCTCACAGGTAAAGACATCTGTCTTTTTTCTACAACACATTTAGTTTAATTAGTCTGAGAAAGAGTTTCAACATGATCAGTTTATTCTTGTGTTACATAAAGAACATACTGGATTATTCCTGAATGAACTAAAACTAGACAGTTTCACACTCAGACATCTGATGCTGAATTATCTTCATATCAAGAGTGTGTTTGTGATTTCAACAGCTCTCTTAAAGAAACATAGCTTATTCTGGAGAGTGTTGATGTTTGCCTACAAGACCACAACTGGCACTGCACCAATATACCTAAACTTGCTAGTTCAAACTTATGCGCCCTCCAGAAGCTTGCGTTCTGCAAGTGAACGACGTCTTGTGGTGCCATCCCAAAGAGGTACCAAATCACTCTCACGGACCTTTTCCTGGACTGTGCCCAGCTGGTGGAATGACCTCCCGATCTCAATTCCAACAGCTGAGTCTTTAGCCATTTTCAAAAAACATCTAAAGACGCATCTTTTTCGCCAGCACCTGACTAACTAATACTAACACTTACCTATTCTATTAAAAAAAAAAAAACCTAGCTACGTGTACTGTGCTGGACTAACTGAGACTTGTCACGGCACTTGTATACTGTTGCTCTCTCGATGGTCTGATTGCTTCTATTGTTCTCCTCATTTGTACGTCGCTTTGGATAAAAGCGTCCTCTAAATGATTAAATGTAAATGTAGAGTGTGTTGTTTACATTAAGTGAGGAAAAAAGACTGTATGATCTGAATCTTCTGCTTTTCATGCTGCTGTGTTAGAGGTTATCATTTATTAATATATAATATGATGATCACTCAGATGTTCTTGTGTTTCAGGTTCCAGTAAAGTGAATGATGCTCATGTGTTCATCAGTTCTGGTGAAAATGTCCGTCTGTCCTGTAATAATGCTCTTCATGACTGCAAATCAACCTCATGGATCTATAACAGATTCACTGATTCAGCAGCAGTTGAACTGATTCATTTAGGGATAAAGAAGAAAGACACAGAGAGACTGAGTCTGGGGTCTGACTGCTCTCTGAACATCAAGAACATCACAAAAGAAGATTATGGATCTTACTTCTGCAGACAATATGTGAATGAACAACAACAAGAAACTGATGCTCGTGTTTTTCTGCATGTTCTTCATGGTAAGTTTATGATTATGTGGTCAATTTTAAAAGGGCAAATTCTTCAATTAAACTCTCATGATGATTGAAGAGTGTGTGATTTGTGTGTTATTTTGTGTTTCAGTCTCTTCATCATCCTCACAGACTGAGATCAGTGCAGGCCGCTCTGTGACTCTCTTCTGTCAGTTGTATTCATATTCATATGCTGGAGTCTCTTGTGATGATCAGATCCGTTACGAGGGCATTGAGCTGTTCTGGGTGAATCAGGCTGGTGTTAAACTGAAGATATCAGACTCCAGATATCAGATATTATTCTCATCAGGTCACTGTATCATCACTCTGAATACAACACTCCTGAATGAAGACGACAGAGAGTGGAGATGCAATGTTACTCACAGAGATCAAGGCAAGATCTTAGTCACATCTACTGTCAAGAGTTCAGGTCAGAAACTAACTTTCCAAACTCACTTTCAGAAGACAGACTGATACAGAGACATAATGATATCATTCATTCAGGTCAGGACATGGGTTGTTGGTTTATGGGTTGCAGTATCATCTCAGGCCACAAGAGGCTCCTATAACTGTCTAATGGAGAAATAACAGACAGCACCTCGCTTTGCTGCAGCTTAGGGTCCTCAACAGCTGCATTCAAAATGTTTTCATACACAGTCATGTGTTTTAGCTGCTTATGATCATGTAACCCGCACAAGGCTACTGGAGTGCAACCCTCTATTCCGCCAGAGGGTGGCGTGTACACCCCAGCGAATCTTTTAATAAAAAACAATACACCTTTCCTCCGGTGAAGACGCTGCTAGAAAGCAACAAGGACTGGTATGAAAAATATCCTCTGAAGGAAACAAATTCAAAGAAAAATCTCCAAATATTGAAATATTGTGTGTCCATTAGGTTGAAAGTTATGAGAGAGAATTAAGCCGCATGTCTTTGCGAGCTCCTCGAGAAATCTCCGGTAAGGATGATAATACTAAGTGTTATGCTGACTGTGCTAACTCTATTATGGTGCAAAATACTGTTCTTCTAAAACCAATCGGAGTTGTGACCCTGATTCTTGCTGTTTGATACCATATAGACACAGATTCAGATTGTTTTATGTTGTTTGAGATGCTCATAAAAGATCGTTAATCGTGCTAATCGCGTGCAATTCAAATGCGAATGTGTTTTGATTTTAGCTCTGCTGCTAGCTCAGCTAGACTAGTCACCACTGTAGCAGATCTTTGATGGTATTCACACCGCTAAAGGTGACTTTATACTCTGTTTGTTGACTTACAAGTCATTTAATTGAGGAGTATTTATCCTCTTGTTTGTCATATGTCATATAAGGGCGATTTAGTTCAGTTAATTGCCAATATACATGGTTGATATGTATATGAGGGGCAGAAGTTCATCTTAACTGTTAAAAAGAATAAATATATTAAAATCTGATGTTTAAAATGTTATTAAGGTGCATAAATAGATTTAAAAGGTTAAAAAAACCCTAAATATCCGGTTTCAGAAATCTCATGATTTTATTTCTATACTATGAGATGGAAGTACATGATTGATTGTTGTTCATTGGAACTGACTTATGTTATGTGGTGTGATGTGTACCTATTCATTTACATAATGATTAGAGTATTTATATCCTTTACAATTGGTTATATTTGATTTGACAATTGAATGGAGAAAAGTTATTAGATTTGAACAGAAATGAGGCAATATTAACTAATGCATTCTGTACTGTATGTATAGACCAATTCAGAGTAGACGTCACAGTTACGTCACTTGCAGCTGCGCGCGCATAGTGGTTGCAGAAAAACATTGGTAACAAGTGGAGGTAAACGGGTAAACGGGTAAAATAAAAATATTTTTGTGCCTTTTGATGTCAAAATCGGAATACAAATATTTTTTATAGAATACTGTCATCAAATACGCCATTTGAAGCTAAATGCAGACGTTTAAACGGACATACTATGGATGAAACTGCTATAATTACTCTTCTTTTAAAGCATACATTTGATTTAAACAATAGGTCTACATAATATTGACATATTCTGCTCATAGGGGACGTATTGTATTAGCCCTACAGTTACAGCATGACATATTATTTAAACCTATTACTATTAACATTTTTAAATAACGTTTATTTATTTTATCTCACAATTCTGACACAATTCTGAATTTTTTCCTCGCAAATGCAAGTTTATATCTCCTAATTTGGGCGTTATAACTCCATTTAACTCAAAATAGTAAGATTGTCAATTCTAAGGGGAAAAAAGCCAGAAGAGCCGAGGGGAAAAGAGAGAATATCGAGTTGTTTTTCCTTATTAGAATTGTGAGATATAATCTCGGAATTGTGAGAAATAAACTCAGAATTTTGAAATTTAAAATCAAATGTACCTTTTTATAATTTATTTTATTCCATAGCTCCATAGACTGCCGCTGGAAAACCGTCATTCTCTGCCACCAGATAGGCTCCGCCCACAGAAACATCCTTGTTTCGGATCTGTAAGACTATTCCACTATCTAACGTCAATTTCGTTGCATAACAGTGCTTTTCGCTGGGTGACAAGCTCTTGTAATATGCGGAGAACATTTTGAAAATGACATCTAATCAATATAATCTGTAATCTTTTTAAATCGAATTATTTTGTACCATATCCGTGTAATTCTCTAGCAGTAAAGGCTATCTCCCGGGTTTTCTGCAACCATGATGCGCGCGCATCCCTGATGTTTACAAACCTATAATTGGTCTATAGATTGGTTTTAGAGAGGGATTGACATCTGAATCTGACCCTGGTGGTCAGTGGCGAGCCAACCGCAGAAATGAACAGACCAAGAGCCTGGTGTGGCCAGCCGTGGCATCTTTGGGAACCATCATCATCCTGTGCCTTCATTTAGAACCCAGATAAGAACACACGTAAACCTACCCGGGTAGTGAAAAGAGCATACACACTCCAAGAAACACACACACCAAGAACTTCCATGGACTTTTGTTTTTCCTCTCTTTATTTGAAATTATTTGTTTTGGGTTTATTGTGCGCTGTGCACTCAGGAAGCCGGCTTAGGTAGGCAGGGAATGTGAATAACTGTCTTTAATTTTGTATAATACATTTCTCAAATTTACCTGTTTTGTGTTGTCTGTTCTCTGCTGACCTTTTTACTATTTCAGGCTCCGTAGTCGTACCTGGACCTTCTGATATTAGCCATCTTTAATTTATAGCTACTTAAATTAGTTATCGGTTACATTGACCTGAGACGTGGGTTACAAGTGGCGAGCCAGCCAGGAGTCTGGTTATGTGTTAGCAGTGAACCACATTACACGTGTGTGAAACTATTTTCAAGTGTGTGAGCTCTTTGTTATCTTTTTTATAGATCACTCTTTACTAAACATGGAGTTCATAACAAGCTCAGGTATCAAAGTCCCCAATGCAGTAATGGTGAGTGGTTTGCTTGAATCACCAGAAGATGAGGAGATCATAGACTTCCTCAAGAAGTATGGCTCCATGAGACTTGTCCCAGTTACTGACATTAACTCAGAGTTCTATAAAAACCTGATTATTGAGTATAAAGATGGTGTTGCCATTGAAGCCTTAGCCCCCCTTCTGCCCTACACGCATGAACTTAAGGACCATCCAGATGTAAAATACTATGTTCAAGCTCTAGCAAGTGTGTACACCACTAAAATTGGCTGCAGTGTTACCAAAGCCTACCTTGATGAAATAAAGAAGTTAGCGAAACTGAGTGGACGAGACTTCGAAGAGGTGCTGAAAGACATGATGTCAGAGATCAGTGAGACAATCGAAACTGACGGCAGTGGTGATAATGTGTTTGGAGCCAGACAGCTCAACACGCCTCTTGACACATTTGAACCCCCACACCCCCAGCTGTTCCCAGATTCTTCTCGGGAAAGGTTCATTCATAGTGGTGCTGAGCCATGCCCACCAGCTGATGTGAAGTGAAGTCTGTCCGTTGTGGAGAGCGACCTGAATCCACCTGAAATTCAAAAGGTCATTGTTGAGCACATTGTGAGGAGGGATGAATTAAACACACATTCACACTTTCCCATCAAGCTTCGTTCATTCTCAGGCAAGCTCCCCAGACCCAATAGTGAGACAGACTATGACACATGGCGTTCACATGTTGAGCTTCTCAGGAAAGACCCCACCCTGTCTAATCTTCAGATATCACGGAAAATATTTGAAAGTTTGCTCTCACCTGCAGCAGACATTGTCAAAAGATTGAGCCCTGAAGCTACTCCTGAAACCTACCTTCAACTGCTGGACGCAGCCTTTGGAACCGTTGAGGACGGCGAGGAGCTTTACGCCCAATTTATGAATACTCTTCAGGATCCTGGTGAAAAGGCCTCTACTTACCTCTGCCGCCTTCAAGCTGCCCTGAACCTTGCTGTTAAAAGAGGAGGAGCTGCTGCTGGAGAAGCAGATAGACACATCCTCAAACAGTTTTGTCGCGGGTGTTGGGACAACCCTTTGCTCTCTGACCTTAACCTCGAAGATAAGAAAAGTCACCCACCAGCATTTTCAGAGCTCCTGTTATTAATCCGCACTGAGGAGGATAGGCAGGCAGCTAAAGCTACACGTATGAAGAAGCACCTTGGCTCACACCGGCAGCGGGCTATGGCAAGTTCTCAGAGTGCATGCGTCTGCAGTCAACAAGCAACATTCCAGCCTGAGTCCGACCCATTGACAGAGCTTAAACAGCAGGTGGCGTCTCTGCAGAGTCAACTCACCACGCTGATGTCTAAGAAAGTTAAGAAAGCCCCGAAGACGAAGGGGAACACTGAGCATCCATTAGGTGGGCCAGCATCTAAACTTGACCCTAGAGCACCAAGTTGGAAACCTACCAACTTAAAGACAAGCACCCAGCCGAGACCTTGGTATTGCTTCAACTGCGGCGAGGACGGTCACATCTCCTCAGCTTGCAGTAACAATCCAAACCCCACTCTCGTCAATGAAAAAAGAGATCAATTAAGAGAAAAGCGGCGCCTCTGGGAGGCTAAAGAACACTCACCAAATTGTAAGGATTTTTAGATGGAGTCTCAGTTGCAGGGCAAACTGAGGCTGAAGCAGTTCACCAACGCCCTGCTAAAGATAAAAGTGATGCCAAGCCCAAGTTCAGTGCTGCCTTGAACCGATCTAATGTTAGAAAACACCCCTTCAGAGTCCCGAAAAAACTTATAGGCACAAAAACTACAGGCCTAGTTACCATCCAGGGCAAACAGTTCAACTGTCTCCTTGACACAGGTTCGCAAGTAACCACAGTCACCAAGTCCTTCTATGACGAATACCTACCTGAGCAACAGATCGAACCACTCTATAACCTTCTGGAAGTTGAAGGGGCCAATGGTCAACCTGTGCCCTATCTTGGATATGTCAAAGTCACAATCACCTTCCCAAAACAGTTCCTTGGAGCTGAATATGAAGTCCCAACATTGGCCTTGGTTGTTCCAGACAGCGGCACTTCAGGGTACAAGATACTGGTTGGTACAAACACACTCGATGTAGCGTATGGTATGTGCAGAGAGAAAAGTCCAACAAGCCACCATCCTGTCCCAAACGGCTACAGGACAGTGCTGAAAGTACTTCAACTGCGACAGGAACAAAGCCATGACAGTAACATCGGACTGGTGAGGATGCAAGGCAGAGACAGAAAACTCATTCCAGCTGGAGGAACAGTTGTTCTGGAGGGAGTGGCATCAGTTAAAGAGTTCCATACTGAGAGGTCTGCTATCATGGAGTACCCTTCATCCTCTTCTCTGCCTGGGGGGCTGCTAATAAAGCCCTGTCTCGTTGATCTACCAGGCAGACTACCAGTTGTGGTCTCAAATGAGTCGGAACACAACATTATTATCCCGGCTAAGTGTGTGATTGCTGAGCTCAGTGCAATCCAGGCCATTCAGTCTCACAAACAGAGCGTGACCAATCCATCTGAACCAGAATGCTCCAAGGCAGCTGACCTAGCCTTTGACTTTGGTGAGTCCCCGGTCCCTCCAGAATGGAAAGACAGAATTACTCGAACATTAAATAGCATGCCTGAGGTCTTCGCCCAGAACGACACTGACTTTGGAAGGACAGACAAAGTCAAGCATCACATCAAACTGTCCGATGAAACACCATTCAAACTCAGACCTCGGCCGATTCACCCACACGACGTAGAAGCTGTTCGTCAACATCTTCAAGAGCTTCTCGATGCTGGGGTGATCCGTGAAAGTGAGTCTCCATTCTCCTCTCCAATCGTTGTAGTCAGGAAGAAGAATGGCCAGGTACGCCTCTGTATTGACTACAGGAAATTGAACCTGCAGACGGTGAAAGACGCCTATGCACTTCCGAGGATGGATGACAGCTTCACAGCACTCTCCGGTTCCAAGTGGTTCAGCGTCCTCGATCTAAAGTCTGGCTACTATCAGATCGAAGTTAACGAGGTTGACAAGCCAAAGACTGCCTTCGTATGCCCACTTGGTTTCTGGGAGTTTAATCGCATGCCTCAGGGAGTGACAAATGCCCCAAGTACCTTCCAGAGACTGATGGAAAAGTGCATGGGAGACATGAATTTGAAGGAAGTTGTCGTTTTCCTGGATGACTTGATAGTCTTCTCAAAAACTTTAGAAGATCATGAAGCCAGACTCACCAAGGTCCTCAACCGCCTGAAGGAGTATGGGCTCAAGCTGTCCCCGGAAAAATGCAGATTCTTTCAGTCCTCAGTCCGGTACTTGGGGCATGTGGTCTCAGAGCAGGGGGTGGAGACCGACCCGGAAAAGATTGCAGCGCTAAAGACCTGGCCAGTCCCTCAGTATCTAAAAGAATTGAAAGCCTTCCTCGGATTCTGTGGGTATTATAGGAAGTTCATTAAAGGCTATTCAAGTATTATGAAACCCCTGAACGACTTAACATCTGGTTACCCACCCCTAAGGAAGCACCCAAAGTCCAAGGGAAGGAGTGGCCAATACTACCACCCCAAAGAACCATTTCTGAACCGTTGGACTCCCGCCTGTCAACAGGCATTTGAGATGATCATCGGCAAGCTGACAACGTCCCCAGTTCTGGCCTTCGCAAATCCTGCACTCCCTTACATCCTTCACACCGATGCAAGTTCCACCGGCCTCGGAGCGGCCTTATATCAGGAGCAGGAGGGACAGCTGCGTGTCATCGCCTATGCAAGCAGAGGGTTATCACGTAGTGAGTCCCGTTATCCAGCTCACAAGCTTGAGTTTTTAGCGCTGAAATGGTCTGTAACGGAGAAGTTCAGTGACTACCTCTATGGCAATCAGTTCACAGTAGTCACTGACAGCAATCCCCTTACCTACATACTTTTCTCAGCCAAACTCGATGCAACCAGCTACAGGTGGTTAGCTGCTCTCTCTACCTTCTCCTTTAAGCTCCAGTACCGCCCCGGAAAGCAGAATGGAGATGCTGACGCACTATCGCGACGTCCCCATGGTGACCTGCGTGACGACCCCTCATCTCAAAAAGAGTGGGACAGGATCCGCCAGTTCACACAACACCATCTATCAGATCCAGATAACATTGATGCTGTGGATCAGGAGGTTGTTCATGCCATCTGTGAGAGACAACTTATTTATTGTGCCAATGATGGAATGGGCGGAGATGGAAGTATTTCCCTCGTCGAGAGCCTTGCCATCTCTGGAGATGCTGTACCTGACAGCTTTGAGCAGGAAGATGAGCTTGGAGGGCTTCCCATCATCCCACACTTATCAGAGGCAGATCTCAGAGACAAACAGAGAGCTGACCAGTGCATTAAACATGTCATCTTCCAGATTGAGCGTGGCGAGAAACCACCACCCACTGTGAGAGCTTTGCTTCCAGACCTACCTCTGTTGTTGAGAGAGTTGACCAAGCTTGAACTGCGGAATGGCATCCTCTATAGAACACGCCAAGAAGAAGGCCAAACACAGTACCAGCTAGTCTTACCTGAAGAACTTCGTGAGACAGTCTTAATGAGCCTGCATGACAACATGGGTCATATGGGAAAAGACCGCACGTTGGACTTGGCCAGAGCCAGATTCTACTGGCCGAGGATGGCCTCTGACATTGAGAGGAAAGTCAAGATGTGTAACAGGTGTGTGCTCAGGAAAACCTTACCTGAGAGGGCAGCACCTTTAGTGAACATCATGACAACTAGACCGCTTGAACTGGTCTGCATGGATTTCTTGTCCATTGAACCGGACAGAAGTAACACGAAGGACATTCTCGTGATCACAGATCACTTCACAAAATACGCAGTGGTTATTCCAACACCAAACCAAAAGGCTCAAACGGTTGCAAAGTGTTTATGGGACAATTTCATCGTCCATTATGGTATTCCAGAGAAACTGCACAGCGACCAAGGTCCTGATTTTGAGTCGCGGCTAATCAAACAACTGTGTGAAGTTGCAGGCATACAGAAAATTCGAACAACTCCGTACCACCCAAGAGGCAACCCGGTGGAACGTTTTAACCGCACTCTGTTAGACATGCTTGGCACTCTGGAAAACCAGGATAAGTCACACTGGAAGGACTTCGTGAGGCCATTGGTTCACGCGTACAATTGTACCAGAAGTGAAGTGACTGGGTTCACACCGTATGAGCTAATGTTCGGACGCCAGCCACGCCTGCCAGTCGACCTTGCATTCGGCTTACCTGTCAAAGAAGGACAACAGAAGTCACTGTAAGACCTTGGGGAAGGTAGAACGCACACACATCTGAACATAATAGCGAGCACATGCCTGAACTCAGATTTCCTGCCATAAAACATCGTTATCTGAAGAGACTTTGTTAAAACAAGGAGGAATTGGAGGAGAGCATCGTGAATGTGGTTAAAACAGGACTTCACTGGTTTCTTATCACTTAACCATCATTTAACCAGGATGGAACAAGGATCACTGGATCTGAACATGGTCTGGGGATGATCCTTAAAGCAGTAACTCAATGATGGTATCAAGAACAAAGGCTGTTTTACGAAGAGTCCGAATGTTGAGGTTTTACAGACACTGCCCCAAAGTGACTTTATGACCTCCCATCCTCCCAGGACATGGCAAGGATATGTGCCTTTCATTTCTTTAACCGAACAAAGACTCAAAGACTTTTATAAAGTGTTCCAAAAGGACAATTGATAGTAGTCACTACTGCTATTCAAGCTATGTTATCAAAAGCAATATATACAATATATTTTACAAAATATATCAATGTGTATTTTATGTCATTTATAAGCTGACTGTGTCAGTGTAATCAATGATATCTTCGAAATCTGTGACATAACTTTGTCCTGTGTTTAATTCCTATGTGTGGTGGTATTATTCAGAATTTAAGATAGTTTAATCTTTGCCTTAACCACGGAGTAGATAAATTTATTATATGTATATGCCAAATACATTGTGTTTGAGTTTGAATGAAAGCTGATTTCGTTGGCAACAAGTTGGTGTAAACGAAAGTTAACTCTTAGTTTAATAATGTGTGATTAGAACGTGTTAAAAGATATTTTCTTCATGTGACAACGTGAATAGGCAGATAATGTATGCACAGGAAGAAGCCTGGTGTAGGCGGAGCTCCGCCCTTCAAGACCTATTTCATTGGAAGAGCATCTAGTGGGAGGGACCAAATTCTCCGGTCTAAAACGGACTCCCAGCTGCTCTCTGGTGCTCTCTCGTTCTGCTCGGAAATCGCGCGCTTCTTTGAAACTCGGAGCCTTTAACACCTGGCCGAGTTTTGAAGACTAAACCAACACTTCGTCAAAACTCTGAAGAAACTCTTGAAAGTCTGAAGCTACGCGAAAGGAACTTCAACATCTAAAGCCATAAGAAATCGAAACAGACTTCCTTGAAGCATTAAGCAACGCAGAGCAACCAAACCAGCAACAACAGAAGGGCATCCCCAAGAGTGACGCAACGACACGCGGGGTTTCCCAACATCTGGGAAACGCGGGGTTTCCTCGATCAGCACCATTTCAACTTAAAAGCAAGGTATCGAACAACCTTTATTCTGCTGAACTGGTCGTATCTATCTCTAAGGTAAAATTAAGATAGTTCTCCATTTGCTGATCGACACGGGTAAAATCGTGTGGAAATAGAACAGTGCTAGATTGTAATCATTCTCAATTAAATTCATCGCGTGTGTGTATGTATGTATGTATTTTGTTTTATGTTATTTAGCTTAGTTCATGTATTGTAGTAAGATAGCAAATAAACTCTTGTTTGATTTATAGAGAAGTGTTCTGTATTCTGTGTGTAATATTCAAATCAAATCCTGCTCAGATCAAGTTACCTATATGCTCATAACTGTCATACAGTTATTTAAATAATTCTGTATTATATTGTGGCCACAAGAATAAACAGAATTTATCAGATATACTGACAACTCGCTGGACGAGTGTTAAATAAGGACGTTTTGATTAATATCAATTGATCATATCAAATCGTAAGATCCCCTAAAGCTAAAATAAAGCTTAAATAAAAGAGCTAAATTAAACAACAATGTAAGTGATTAATTCGCTACATATATGGTGGAGGAAAAAAGCGAGCAAAATATGATTTGAATATTCATAATCAGAAAAACATATTTTTGTATTTTGCCTATTTTTAACCGGAAGAAATAGTGTAGATACAAAATAGACAGAGTTTGTTTGTGTTTGTGGTACTGTATGCATGGCAATGCGTTTTGAATGAATTAAAGTGCAATTTTAATTGTTTGAGAAATTAACTGCAGTATATGAATTGTCTTGTAAGACAAAAAGTCGCTCTAGAAGCGCAAAAGAGACAAATGAGCGAATTTCCTCATTCCTCTCTTCCATAAGGCCTTAATAGCGTGATCCGTTTTGTGCGTGTTCCACTTCCGGATATGCTATTTAATCTCCCGGCGAGAATATCAGATTAGCTACCTGTGTTTTTCTCTGCCAATCTTTGAGTCACTAAAAAGAGTGAAATCGGACGCGGCGCTCAGGAAGAGTGGCCCAAATGCGTTCTGGGGAGAATAGTTATTGATCTTGATCAAGAATGAATTGTGTGATGAAAAATCCACTGTGTTTTGTCTGTGAAGTTAGACAGAATTAATGTACTAAGGCTCGCCGTGGCCAAAAAGGTGTTTATAATTAATCTATGGATTAATGTATATCTCTCTGAACGAGTTGAGATTGTTGAAATCTGTGCATCGGAAATGACAGGTTCCCTGACGTCACCACAGTGACGCGTAACTCAGGAAGTGCGCAGGCCATTTTGAGCTGTTGTAAACAACAGCCTAGCTTGGCTAACTGAAGCAATGAGTAGCTTGCAAAGCTAGTAGCATTGAAGGCTAGCATTTTGTAGCTGTGGGTTTGAATGCGTGTGTGTTTGCAGTGTGTTTTTGAAGTGCTGATACGTTAACCCTTCACAGCCGAACTTTAACTCACACTAAAACTGTTGACATCAGTTCCTTCTCTCTTTTGAATTCACTCAAGGACTTTAACAATACAAATTTAAATAAACCTTTAATGTGCAAGGCAGCTGATTTTGAGGAAATGAGACCAGCGATGTCACAGGTGGTTTTAAAGTAGTTGCGTTTAGGTTGTTTTGTTTCGTTTCATATTTAGCAGATATTATTTTCATAACTATTGGGTTTATTATAAATTAACGCTGGGTCTTAGCCTCATTGCTTTGATAGGAAGATAATTAATTTAATTATGATTGCGCTTTCATGATTTTAAGAATCTCATTGGATGAATTGCTATGAAATATTTGAAATTGATAATTTAATTCCATAATTAATCCCAGATGTGAAATTAAATTAATTTAATTAAAGTAATTTCAGTTTCTGATTCCACATAGACTGATTGAGATAATTATGTGTGCTCTGATAATTTAACAATAACATTAAGATCTTAATTATTAACTATCAAAGTGTTTGATCGTCTGGCCCGGGAATATTTTTAATTTTTCTTTATAATTGAGACCATACGGATTAATTTGTTCTAATGATTTGAATAACACAAGGAATTAGTAATTGGTCAGGCTTAGGGATACAAAATTAGGGATGTGGAATTTGTAATTTAATTTAATAATTAATTACGAATTTGAAAATTCTGATTCAATTTAATAATTAATTACAGTTCCTGTTTCCCTATGTCAACACTATTGGCTGATCAATGAAATGTAATCGCCTGTAATGTTAATGAAAAATATCATTAAGATTTTAATCCATGACTGCCAATAAGGCTCTGAAATTTTAATTTCATCTGCAACTCATTAGAGCTTGTATTACCCTGCTTCAATATTTAAGGATTATTATAATCACAGGTGTCTTCTAATATTAATGACAAACATCGTTAAATTAGAGTTTTAACTATAAATCATTGCTCTGAAATTTTAATTCCAGCATTGGCTAATAAGGATCCTACCTCAAGGATACCCTATTGATTAATTTAATCCTAATCAAGCCTATCAAATTTAAATGATAACATCATAAAATTGGAATTAGGAACTACCATTTCTAATTTGAAATTCTAATTTCAGTTGCAACTGAGTTTTGGTTCAAACCTGTTTGGTCTCTCTCCGTCTGTTATTAAATTAACTTTTAAAAGTTTTCCCTTTTCTTAGGCCTGATAGGAGATAGGGCTCCCCCTAGTGCTTGGTTAGTGAAGTGAAATTGCCTCCAGTGTGAGTTACAGCAAGCGGAGTCACCCGTTCGAACTGTACCTGGTGCAGGCTGAAGGGAAACCTGAATATTTCCGTCCTAGTGTTGCAAAGTGACGGCCCGCAGCAGGCTAGCAATCGGGTATCGGAGGAGGAGTCAACGGCTGACTGGGCGAAGGTGCGGATATACCATTCCGGCCAATCTATTGACGAAGTACGCCGAACTTCGGGTTCGCACTGACGGATAGACACCGGGACTTAGCCCCGCCCCTCTTCAGGCCAGCAGTCGTTTGACATAACTCACCCGAGTCCCAGCCCGGTTGTGCCAAAAGCCACAGCTGTCTGAGAGGCTCACAGCAATACGGTGGGGGCGGAGTGTTCAGCAAAACCCTTACAGGAGCTCACCTGGTGCGCTCAGGCGGTGGGCCTTGCTGCTGAACACCACTGGAGCGATTTACATTCATCACAAAGCCTAGAGTATAATAACTTTCTAATTAGGAAAACCCTTCTAAGTAAGCAAACCTCCAAAAGAAAGAAAAAATTAAGGTTTCCTTAACACTTAGGCCAGTGTGTTTATCCTACTAAAATTAGCAAAGCAAAACCCCTAGGTGCATCAACTCAACAGTGCCTCAGCGCTGCCACCTTTGTTACTAATCCTAAATCCTACTCTCATCTTTCTCTCTCTTCTTCCTGCTGCTATCTTCTAATTTGACTACTGCTGCTGTTGCTGAGATTTTTGCCTGTGTGAAGATCACAAGTGGAGAACTTTAGCAATCAAAACAGGTATTTGTGGAACTTGAGAACATGTCAAAATTGTTTTCCATTTACCTTCCTCTTCTGTGAAATCCTCCCCGCCAGGTTAAAGCAGGTCCACAGAAGAAAGGCGCCGGAAAACTTCAAGCACGCGAACACTCTAATTAGCTTGTGGTGTCAATTTTGGCCATTAACGGGACCAGTGCTGTCATTGTTATTGTTTTCCTTCACACCGGAGAAAACCAATTGCAATCACAGACTTACAAAAAAAATTGTCATTTACAAATCCTCTGATTAGAAGAAACCTTCTTCGTCTTCTTCTCTTTACCTGTTCTCTAGCTGTGCTACCTGTGTGTGTGTGTGCTCAATTTTCCCCCCACAGAGGCTGCAAATTAGAAGCACGCCCCCAGAGGAACACAGTCACAGAGAACCACACCCACCTGTTTTACACAGTCAACACTAGTACACATTCTACATTGCACATCTACACCCCTTGTTTGTTGATTTGTTCTGTTTTGGTTTGTTTGTTTTGTTTGTTTTGTTTTTCTTTTCAAGGTCTGTGTCAGTCGCGGTTCGAGATCCCACTCACCACGCCCAAACATGTCTCACACAACAGGACATGTCGGTCACTGGGAGGATTTGGAAACATGGCTAAGCATTGCAACAAACAGCCTCCTCCCTAAGGCTGCTGAAACACTAAAACATCAGACACAAGACCAGCTGGATGACAACATAACAAGCCTCATGACACAAGACCCAAGTCACAGCTACAATCACAAAGAATTAGCCAAGATCACCGGCTCCTTAAGCCACACACTCATCGCCACCCTCAAGTTGAGCGACAAGCACGCTGCACAACGCCAGCAGGAGCTGACACGCGCACAACGACGCATAGAGCAGCTGGAACTTGAAGCTCAGGAACGACAGGAAGGGTCGGATGAGGCGGAACAAGGTGCTGAGGAGGAGATCAACCGGCTAAAAGAAACCCTAGCAGCTACTAGCCAAGAATTGGAACAGGTCAAGGCAGACTACGATGATCGGTCCAAAAAGCTACAGTATGCTGAACAGCTTCTGGAGAAAGCAAAGGCCGACTTCAGAGATAAAAACGGCAGAATCAAAGCCCTTGAAGCTCACCTGGATGAGTCACGAAACGAGGTTAGTCGTCTAACACGACAGCTTGACTACGTCAAAGAGGAATCTGACAGTCTCCAAGAGGAACTCAAGCATGCTTACGAACTGCGCCGTGAGCCATCAAGGACACGACGCGCATCGACCTCACCCCTGCCGAGCAGGGCCGGTACACCTGTTCCTGGACTGACACGTAAGAAAAAGATGGAGGGGGTGGTGTTGAAACATTCACCAACTCACTCTGGAGAACTTTACCTCACTTTACCTCAGCCAAAAGAATCTGCTGCAGCCAGTCACAGATCATCGCACGGCTTGGACCTAAAAGACCTCGACAAGCTCGCCAGGAACATTGGCAAATTCACCCCGAGCGTGCCAAATAGCCCAAATGTCCAAGCGTATCTCCAAGATATCGATTTCCATCTGGAAATGCGACCTAACGTTACGGACAAAGATAGACTATATTTACTTCGAACGACATCCAGTTCTGAAGTTCGCAGCTTCCTGGACAGGCAGCCTGCTCACACAAAGAATGATTACCAACTGCTCCGAGAAGCCCTCATTAAAGAGTTCTCTGACCCTGAGTCCGAACAAGGTCTTGTGGCTGCCCTGGAGACGAGACAAGGACGTCACGAACCTCCTCAAGCCTACTACAGCCGACTCAGACGGGCATACTTTGGAACTCGCAACGAACCTGACATGGAGGATGAACTGAACTTTAAAACTCTCTTCCTACGAAACCTTCATCCCGGCGTAAGCCACCATCTTGGCGTTCTCGCATGTCCACGGACAATGAATACTCAGCAGTTGCGAGACTTGGCGCAGAAAGCCTACGGCAAACAAAAGATGGCCTCAGAAAAAGGTGCCAAAACCCCAGCCGTTCTTGACTTCAACACTCAAAGTCGAGGGCTGGCGCTAGAGGGCGCTCAACGCCAAGACAATGCCAAGCCGCCACCCAGGGAGTGGAATGCACCCTCGTCCAACAAAGAACGAGACTCCCATGCTGATACCCGATCTAAACCGAGGTACGAACGCTGGGATGGACCACGTGGACGTCAACGCTCACCTGGACGACATTGGGAAAAGACATGGGACCAATCAAGGCCACACGAAAGTCATTGGGAGAGATCGTGGAACCAGCCAAGCTCATTTGGAAACTCAAGAGGGAAAAACTCATGGGAATCCAATGGAAACTCCAAGGGAAGACGACAAACTCACCCTGGAGCAACCAGCCCAAGGAATCGACGAAAGAATTCGCAAAGATTCCAAGCTGACCGAGCTCAAACTGAACCCACACAGGAACAAGAGACACCACCGTGTTTCGACTCACAAGAACTGATGAAAATGATGATGAAAGAATTCTTCCAACGGAAGGAGGAAGATCGGAAATGGGAAAAGAAAGAGAAACCAGATTCAGCCTGACTAGCGGCCGGACGAGATGGCAGCGACCAGTTGACACAACCAGCCAAGGAGAACAGCACTCCTTCACCCCACTCTCAGAGAACCATAATCACACTAACTTCAGATGGACACGAAACCCCACCTGAAAACGCAGCAACAGAGTTAGACACTAACTCAACACCTAATGCTCAAAATTACAGCAGCGTCCAACAAACACCTGCTGACGAAACCCCTCAAGTTCCTGAAAGTGCTGTCTTGGTCATCTGCCACTCCTCCGAAGAAAGCCCCATCAGCCCTGATATCCTAACTGTTTCCTCCCAAACTCCAGTCCCTCAACTCCTAGGCGATCTCATTGAGAAAGGTATAGCCAGAAAATTCTACCTCTCCATCATCATCGAACGACACATCAGAGTCGAAGCCCTCCTCGATACGGGAGCCGACATTACTCTAATGTCTACCGAACTCCTGGAGGAAATCCAAGAAAGATCAAAGAGGACTAACAGAACCCTCAAACTCCAAAAGTGTGAACTAAACCTTCAAGCATACTCCCACACGGGCCTACAACTAAAACATGTGGCCCCAATTCACCTAACAGTGGGATCGATGGACCTCGTCCATCCCGTATACGTTTCACCACTTAAAACGTATCCACTCCTCATTGGGAAAGATCTGCTTAATCGCTTCGAACCTCTAATAGACTTCAAGCACCTAAAGATGTGGACACAAGTCCGTGAACCTCTGCCTTGCCAGGCGTTAGACTCCAACGAGTCGCAGTGTCAAGTCACAGACACCGTCCCTAAGTCACTGATCGATGATGCAGTAGCAAAGCCAGGATCTGGACCAAGCACAAACAGCAAGGACAAGGACCCTCTCCTCTGCTCACTGCAGGAGCCTGAATCAAACGCAGGCCCCCTTCGAATCATGACTGCAATAGATGTCCAAGGCACATCAGTGTCCGACACGGCACTAGCCCTGTGGGCAGAGAACTCAGCCATCAGCCTGAAGCTATTCAAAACATTGAAGCAAAGACATCAGTGTCTACCACATGTCGCTAAGCACAGCCGCTTCCCTCTCAGTCCCTGGTCGACAACCATGGCCACCTCCAAGATCATCTGCGCTCTGGACATACGATGGAACAACAGGCAGCTAACTCACTACTTCCTCGTTGTCTCAGACCTGCCGCATGACATCTACATTGGAGCGGATATCCTGGTCCGGCTCAATGCTTGCATTGATACCGTAAACGACATCATATGGGCTCCCCTGTCACACCAACTGACAACGTCAGTCAACCTCAAGAGTCTCCAATCCGGTCAAACCATGCCAGACGCATGTGCTATGATCACGGAGCAAGAAGCCACAATACCTGCCTACAGCAAGAGTGTCAGCGTCCGCCTCAACATGCGACCTGGCCAAATGCTCAACAGTAAGCTAGGTTTCTTCCAACCTTCCAGGACCTGCCTAAAACTCGGACTGACTCTGGAAGCCACACCTCTCATGGAAGTGTCATCTCGTGCTGTGTATGTGTTGTTCAACAACTGTACGGCCCAAGACATCCACGTTCCCAAAGCCAATCACCTGGGATGGCTCATCAGCCAGGCGTTCCACGACTTTGAACTGATGGTACCTGTCATAGGCCCTATACCCACACAGCTAATGTCAGACGACTACGACGACACCGTAACGTTCACAAAACCCCATGAAGTCATTGCCATCACGTCCATTCTGCCGGTGTCCAGAGAAAGCGTCTGCCGGTCAGAACTAACAGATGACACTCATCTCGCTGTCTATGCTGTCTCAACACAGCCTGCGACAGAATCACCTACACAGGTGACCATCGGGGCCCAAAGCCCCTCAAATGACCTCACTGCGGAAGAACCCTACGCCGGGTTCAACGCACAAGTTCAACAGATCCTGAGTGAGGCAGATGCCCTCCACAATGAAGCGGATCGCCAAGGACTCAAAGAGGTTCTGCACAAATACAAGGACTCTTTCGCAAAGGATTCCCTGGATTGTGGACTGACAAACATCCACACTGTGCGCATCCCGACAAACCCAAATGCGCCACCCACATTTGTGCGACAGTACAAGATTCCAATAGCATCATACGAGCCAGTGCAAGAGATCGTTGACTCCATGCTGGAAAAGGGGGTCATCCGGCCCTGTAACAGCACATACTCTGCCCCGATATGGCCAGTCCTAAAACCAAACGGCAAATGGCGGCCCACCATCGACTATCGCAAGTTGAATCAGCAAGTACCATTGTCACGATGGCCTATGACCCAGTTGGATCAAGAAATTCCAAAAATCAAAGGCTCGACGATCCTTTCCACACTGGACGTCGCCTCCGGGTTCTGGACAATCCCTGTCCATCCCGATGACCAACACAAGCTGGCATTCACCTTTGGCAATCGACAGTACACCTTCACACGGTGTCCCTTCGGCTATGCCAACTCACCAGCAGAATTCAACATCTTCCTAAACAAAGCATGCCCTGACGCCAGAGCCAGAGGCAACCTTGTCTATGTAGATGACGTTTTGATGAAAAGCTCAAGTGTGGAAGACCACCTCAAAGAGATCAATCACGTCCTAAACCAGCTGACAACGGCAGGAGCCAAGATCGCCCTTCACAAAGGACAGTGGTGCAAAACCAAGGTGAACTATGTCGGATTGCTTGTCGGAAGAAACGGCATCGAGCCACAGTCTAACCGCACCCAAGCAATCCAAAGCATAAAGACGCCGACTAACATCTCTGAGCTGCGAAGCTTTCTGGGAGTGTGCAATTATTCCCGTCAGTTCATCGAAAACTACGCTGACATCGCACGACCACTAACTTCCCTCCTGAAAAAGGATGAACCCTTCGTTTGGACGGAAACACAGGACACAGCAATGGGCCAGCTCAAACAGCGCCTGTGCTCTGCTCCGTGCCTTGCCTACCCAGACCCAGAAAAAGAATTCTATCTGGACGCTGGATTCTCCAATCAGTGCCTCAGCGCAGGCCTATACCAGCTCCATGACAAAGACAAACGAGTGGTCGCTTATGCCAGCAAAACGCTGCTTCCCCCAGAATGCAAGTACTCAAACTGCGAAAAGGCATTGCTTTGCACTGTGTGGGCTATACAGCGTTTCTCTAATTACATCGGTGCACAGAAAGTCATCATCGAGACTTGTCATCAGCCGGTCACCTTCCTAAACAGTCAACGCATCAGAGATGGCGTGGTGACCAACGCACGCATAGCTACCTGGCTAATGACACTCCAAGGACGAGACGTCGAGGCAAGATATGCCCAAAACTACAAATCCTCACTTGGAAACGGGCTAGCAGCCTGCCAAAACTGTTCAACGGACACGCTGCATACTACAGCGGAACCTAAAGAACCGCCACAACCTCAACTGACGAATCACAGGTATTTCGAGGAGAATGTATGTGAAGGAATGCCCACAGCATATGTCGACGGCTGCTCCTACAACCACAAGGGCAATTTACAAGCTGGAGCGGGAGTGGTCTGGCTCAACAACGACCCCTGCCCACCGCAACAATTCAACTTAGGCCCTCGCTCATCGCAATATGCTGAAATAGCAGCCATTCTCATCACACTTCAAATGGCGGCATCCCACAACATCAAAGAACTCCTCATCTGTACCGATTCGAACTACGCCCGTCTAAGCTTTACATGCCATTTAGCTGGATGGAAACAGAATGGATTCAAGACAGCTAACAACAAGCCTGTCAAACACCAGGAACTCTTCCAAGCAGGCGATGCCATTGTCACTGAACATGACATTATTGTTTATTGGAAAAAGGTTCGAGGTCATTCACGTCAACCAGGACAAGACAAAGACTTCAATGACCAAACCGATGCCCTCGCCAAAGCAGGTGCATTACACGGAGAGTCCTGGACATTTCAAGCCCTCCCTCCCAACCCTTCAGTAGCGGCCATAACCCGCCGCCAACACGCCACTGGCGTACAAAACCCCACCTCCTCCCACATTGCCATTTCACCTCAGTTCGCTGCTAACGATCTCCTCACACTTCAAAATGTGGATCAAACACTGCGAACTATGGCAGCTCACATTTCCGACCCCTTAACTCATCCTATTTCCACCTCCGACCTAGCTGCTTCCTCCGAGCTCCGCACGCTCCACTCAATCAAGCACATGCTGCATCTAAGAGACGGTCTGCTCGCGTATGTCCCTGAGCCCCTAACTACGCCAAAGCTCGTAGTCCCTCACGGCCAAAGGGGGATGATGCTGACACACGCCCACGATGCACCATGCGCAGGACACCATGGCGCCAAGGCCACCTATGAAACACTCAAGCAAGTAGCATACTGGCCTGGCATGCAGCAAGACGTGGCGGAATACGTAAAAGGATGCCTGGTGTGTTGCCAATTTCAACCGGCAAACCCAAACCACCGAGCCCCACTGCAAAGGAAAGGAATGACTTTCCCCTGGTCGGACCTCCAAATAGACTGGGTAGGACCCCTGCCACGGTCAACGCGAGGTAACAAATACTTCCTCACCGTGGTCTGCGAATTCACGAAGTGGATAGAGTGCCTCCCAGCTCCCAATGATACAGCAGAAACAACAGCCTGCCTGTTAATGAACCACATCTTTTCAAGATTTGGACTGCCTTTAAGGGTCAACTCTGACCGCGGAACCCACTTCACCGCCGACATCATGCAGGAAGTGTGGAAACTCCTCGGTGTACAGGCCAAGCTCCATATAAGCCATCACCCAATTTCCTCGGGTCAAGTTGAACGGGCCAATAAAACAGTGGTCAGCATGTTGAAGAAGTATGTGTCCACCAATCAAAAGGATTGGGATATTAAACTTCCGCTGGTACTGATGGCTGCTCGAGCCACCCCTCACCAGTCCACCGGCGTACCCCCATTCACATTGATGACAGGGAGAAACATGACGCTACCGCTACACCTGCTGTACCAACCTGGTGACCTGAACCTCGTCACTGCCTATACCACTCACCAATACCTGGAAGAGTTGCATCAGCACCTGAGAACGACTTTCGCCTTCGCTCAACAGCAACTACAACGAAGCGCGGAAGGTCGTAAAGCCTACTATGACCAAAAGGCCTCTCATCATGAGTTCAATGTCGGAGACAAAGTGTGGTACTACAGCTTCGCCCGACCAAGGCAGAACGCTCCCCATCGCCTGTCAAAGAAGTTCCTACCTCACTGGACAGGACCCCACGCGATTGTAGACAAGCTCTCACCTGTCGCCTACTGAATCAAAATCGGACAAGGGCGCAGCGAGCCAGTCCTTCGATGGGTCCATCGAAACCAGATAAAGAGGCACCAGAGCTCCAGCCGACCGGAAAAGGGGGAAGATCAAACCCACTGACACAGACCGACAATCATATGCTCTACACCACACTAACATAATTTCTGTTGTTAGGAAAACATATAGCGACCTTGTTGAAACACAACACTTACACTCTCTCCTCAGCTGCACTGCTAGAGCCAGCCTCTAGTAGAGAGGAGATACTCCACACATGTGACACTCGTTTGCTGCCTAACCTCATTCGGTGTCCTTGTGCCGCCGTTTCTCGTTTTGTTGTTTCCTTTCACCTGTGTCTCTTTGTTTTTTTTTTTTTTTTTTGTTTGTTTTTTTTCTTCTTCCTCTTTCACTATAATTCCCTCTCCCCTCTAGTCCCCTCATCAGGGAACTTCCTTTACCAATTATTTAAATCCAGGTCCCAAAATTAAGATTGACTCCCTTCAATAAAGTCGTTGTAACTCGTTGTGAGAACCGTTATCAACCGATCGAGGCGACCCGCCAAATCATGACCGACATGCTACGTGAAGTAAGTCCTCAATTGATAACTTAGCCATGGGTAGGATTGCACACTACTTGATACCTCTTGGACCTTGTCCAAAATATCCTAACTTCGGCCACCGCGGGCCATGCTAGTCCCATCCAAACCCATCTCGCCTTTTCCCTGGGTATCGCTATTCCCTTGTACGTAGACCCGGAAGCAGGCGACTTGGCCTTTCTCCTCAGTTTGCCCATTATCGACTCGAATAACATTTACCGGCTCAAAGACGTTGTGAATGTGGGATTTTGGCAAGGGAACACCTATGTCAAAATCCACACTCCTGAAGTCGTTGCGTATCACGATAGCAACGAACAGTTGTACTTGGTCCCAAACCTGAGGATGTGTACGCGCACGAAGGACATTCACTTCCTTTGCCCGAGTAAACCTTTCATACGCGATAATACTGAGGGCATCTGCGGCCTAGAATCCATTAGACACGACATTAGCTGCCCCGCCGAAGCGACACCACGTTCTCAAGTTGAGGTAACGCAAGCCAAAATCATCGGAAACCGATGGCTGGTCAACACCCCGGCACGAACAGCTACCCTCACATACGATCAACACGACACAGCCACACGCATTACCTCGCCCAACCAAACTTTATGGATCACTGTCCCTAAGGGCTCGATCCTCCATATCGACGAATTGGCATCGTATCACCTTACCGACGACGAGTATCAGGCTGAAATCGAAATCTCGCCCTTCTTCAAACAGCACTCCTTCGTCCTTGATCCAGAATTGGAAGAAAGGATCAAGGAGGAAGGAACGCAACTTATTGACTTGACTCCTGTTGATACAGCTTTAGAAGCTATCGCTCGCCTTCCGCCCGCTGGCGCGCCTATTATTCGGTCTTGGTCTGCCGCTGACACAGCGCTTTGCATCTCTACTATTGTAGGGTACGTTGTGACATTGACACTGGCCTTCCTCCTACACAAGCGAGTGAACGCCGTTCAAGAGTCTTTCAACAAATGCACGTCAGGCGTCCCACGCATTTTCCGACGTGATAAAGCCGACCAAGAACCCGAACCTGAGAACTCAACCAACCTGCTTGAGATCACGCCTATACCACCTCGTCGAACCCCTGACAATTAAACCAATCGGAATGACTCAATTGCCAGTAATCCTAAAGAATGCACCCCTACATCTTCTCAAGTTCCTAACCTGTTCTTTCCCAAATTACCCTACACCAGGATTCAGTCAGTGATGGAGATGTTGTTTGTGTCTTGTGTGTGCCTGTTCTCCCTGCTTCTTGTTCCAGTGCCCGCCGACGTTCGCAATGGGAACCTCACCGAGCAAAAGGGGGATGTGTAAGACCTTGGGGAAGGTAGAACGCACACACATCTGAACATAATAGCGAGCACATGCCTGAACTCAGATTTCCTGCCATAAAACATCGTTATCTGAAGAGACTTTGTTAAAACAAGGAGGAATTGGAGGAGAGCATCGTGAATGTGGTTAAAACAGGACTTCACTGGTTTCTTATCACTTAACCATCATTTAACCAGGATGGAACAAGGATCACTGGATCTGAACATGGTCTGGGGATGATCCTTAAAGCAGTAACTCAATGATGGTATCAAGAACAAAGGCTGTTTTACGAAGAGTCCGAATGTTGAGGTTTTACAGACACTGCCCCAAAGTGACTTTATGACCTCCCATCCTCCCAGGACATGGCAAGGATATGTGCCTTTCATTTCTTTAACCGAACAAAGACTCAAAGACTTTTATAAAGTGTTCCAAAAGGACAATTGATAGTAGTCACTACTGCTATTCAAGCTATGTTATCAAAAGCAATATATACAATATATTTTACAAAATATATCAATGTGTATTTTATGTCATTTATAAGCTGACTGTGTCAGTGTAATCAATGATATCTTCGAAATCTGTGACATAACTTTGTCCTGTGTTTAATTCCTATGTGTGGTGGTATTATTCAGAATTTAAGATAGTTTAATCTTTGCCTTAACCACGGAGTAGATAAATTTATTATATGTATATGCCAAATACATTGTGTTTGAGTTTGAATGAAAGCTGATTTCGTTGGCAACAAGTTGGTGTAAACGAAAGTTAACTCTTAGTTTAATAATGTGTGATTAGAACGTGTTAAAAGATATTTTCTTCATGTGACAACGTGAATAGGCAGATAATGTATGCACAGGAAGAAGCCTGGTGTAGGCGGAGCTCCGCCCTTCAAGACCTATTTCATTGGAAGAGCATCTAGTGGGAGGGACCAAATTCTCCGGTCTAAAACGGACTCCCAGCTGCTCTCTGGTGCTCTCTCGTTCTGCTCGGAAATCGCGCGCTTCTTTGAAACTCGGAGCCTTTAACACCTGGCCGAGTTTTGAAGACTAAACCAACACTTCGTCAAAACTCTGAAGAAACTCTTGAAAGTCTGAAGCTACGCGAAAGGAACTTCAACATCTAAAGCCATAAGAAATCGAAACAGACTTCCTTGAAGCATTAAGCAACGCAGAGCAACCAAACCAGCAACAACAGAAGGGCATCCCCAAGAGTGACGCAACGACACGCGGGGTTTCCCAACATCTGGGAAACGCGGGGTTTCCTCGATCAGCACCATTTCAACTTAAAAGCAAGGTATCGAACAACCTTTATTCTGCTGAACTGGTCGTATCTATCTCTAAGGTAAAATTAAGATAGTTCTCCATTTGCTGATCGACACGGGTAAAATCGTGTGGAAATAGAACAGTGCTAGATTGTAATCATTCTCAATTAAATTCATCGCGTGTGTGTATGTATGTATGTATTTTGTTTTATGTTATTTAGCTTAGTTCATGTATTGTAGTAAGATAGCAAATAAACTCTTGTTTGATTTATAGAGAAGTGTTCTGTATTCTGTGTGTAATATTCAAATCAAATCCTGCTCAGATCAAGTTACCTATATGCTCATAACTGTCATACAGTTATTTAAATAATTCTGTATTATATTGTGGCCACAAGAATAAACAGAATTTATCAGATATACTGACAACTCGCTGGACGAGTGTTAAATAAGGACGTTTTGATTAATATCAATTGATCATATCAAATCGTAAGATCCCCTAAAGCTAAAATAAAGCTTAAATAAAAGAGCTAAATTAAACAACAATGTAAGTGATTAATTCGCTACATCACACTCCCAGTATGTAAAGCATCTCAAATCCCACCTTGAGGAGAGCTACACAATAGCTACAAGGAGTGCTGCCAAGGTAGCTGAA
The DNA here is from genome assembly GCA_023376895.1 of Aspiorhynchus laticeps. Taxonomy (NCBI): domain Eukaryota; kingdom Metazoa; phylum Chordata; class Actinopteri; order Cypriniformes; family Cyprinidae; genus Aspiorhynchus; species Aspiorhynchus laticeps. The sequence continues at coordinate 28,126 of JALXFT010004017.1, forward strand.
AAGAACAAAACAAGGTTTGACAAGCGTGTGACTCCTTCTGCTCTGGACATTGGAGACAGAGTACTTGTCAGGAACGTACGCATTCGTGGAAAGCACAAGCTCGCTGATAAATGGGAGTCCACCGTCCATGTGGTAGTGAGGAAAGCTGGAGACCTCCCTGTCTATACAGTAAAACCAGAGATCGGAGAAGGCCCCTGGCGCACGCTGCATCGAGACCTCTTGCTCCCATGTGGGTTCCTCCATGTAACACCAGAAGAACAACCCAAACCACTTGAGCGCCGCAAGACACGCCAGACCATTCGAAGTGACCCAAGAGAAGTTGATCAGTCTTCAGATGAGGATGATATCATTCCTGTTACCTGGTCCCAAAAAGAACCAGTTCCAGAGGTAACCAGATATATTGTCTCGCGAGATGTTCCAAGACACAATGGTCCAAGTCATTCTAAAGAGAATCTGACGACAAACCTCAACAGGGTGACTGATGATGCTCCAGCTAATCCGAATAGCCTACCTGATGTTACTCCAGTCAACCAAGTAATACTGAACCTGAACTTACCTGGAAATGAACCTGTGGAAATAAAAGACCTACCTGGAAATGAACCTGTGGAAAGAGAGACGAACTTGCCTGGCAATGACGATCTTGTGAAAGGCTCAGATGAGGACTATCCTGAACAACTTCCAGTTCTCTCCGATATGCCAGAATGTGATGAGACAAATGTCCTTGAAAATGAAGGAGAGGAGGAGATTAAGGAGACGGAGGAACAAGCAGATACTGATGACCTGATCAGGAGATCTGAGAGGAACCGTCAGCCACCTAGGCGGCTGGACTACACTGAACTGGGAACCCCCTTAGTCACAGTGGTGAAGTCACTCTTCCAAGGGCTGACTATGGTGTGGAACGACATCATGAGTGAGAGTGATGCGTCAGCTCATCCCCCTGTTCTGTCCCCTCCAGTGATAACCGTTTGAACATTGCCATGCACAGGGACGTGCATAAGTTTGGAGGGGAGAGTGTAACCCGCACAAGGCTACTGGAGTGCAACCCTCTATTCCGCCAGAGGGTGGCGTGTACACCCCAGCGAATCTTTTAATAAAAAACAATACACCTTTCCTCCGGTGAAGACGCTGCTAGAAAGCAACAAGGACTGGTATGAAAAATATCCTCTGAAGGAAATAAATTCAAAGAAAAATCTCCAAATATTACCAAATATTGAAATATTGTGTGTCCATTAGGTTGAAAGTTATGAGAGAGAATTAAGCCGCATGTCTTTGCGAGCTCCTCGAGAAATCTCCGGTAAGGATGATAATACTAAGTGTTATGCTGACTGTGCTAAGTCTATTCTGGTGCAAAATACTGTTCTTCTAAAACCAATCGGAGTTGTGACCCTGATTCTTGCTGTTTGATACCATATAGACACAGATTCAGATTGTTTTATGTTGTTTGAGATGCTCATAAAAGATCGTTAATCGTGCTAATCGCGTGCAATTCAAATGTGAATGTGTTTTGATTTTAGCTCTGCTGCTAGCTCAGCTAGACTAGTCACCACTGTAGCAGATCTTTGATGGTATTCACACCGCTAAAGGTGACTTTATACTCTGTTTGTTGACTTACAAGTCATTTAATTGAGGAGTATTTATCCTCTTGTTTGTCATATGTCATATAAGGGCGATTTAGTTCAGTTAATTGCCAATATACATGGTTGATATGTATATGAGGGGCAGAAGTTCATCTTAACTGTTAAAAAGAATAAATATATTAAAATCTGATGTTTAAAATGTTATTAAGGTGCATAAATAGATTTAAAAGGTTAAAAAAAACCTAAATATCCGGTTTCAGAAATCTCATGATTTTATTTCTATACTATGAGATGGAAGTACATGATTGATTGTTGTTCATTGGAACTGACTTATGTTATGTGGTGTGATGTGTACCTATTCATTTACATAATGATTAGAGTATTTATATCCTTTACAATTGGTTATATTTGATTTGACAATTGAATGGAGAAAAGTTATTAGATTTGAACAGAAATGAGGCAATATTAACTAATGCATTCTGTACTGTATGTATAGATTGGTTTTAGAGAGGGATTGACATCTGAATCTGACCCTGGTGGTCAGTGGCGAGCCAACCGCAGAAGTGAACAGACCAAGAGCCTGGTGTGGCCAGCTGTGGCATCTTTGGGAACCATCATCATCCTGTGCCTTCATTTAGAACCCAGATAAGAACACACGTAAACCTACCCGGGTAGTGAAAAGAGCATACACACTCCAAGAAACACACACACCAAGAACTTCCATGGACTTTTGTTTTTCCTCTCTTTATTTGAAATTATTTGTTTTGGGTTTATTGTGCGCTGTGCACTCAGGAAGCCGGCTTAGGTAGGCAGGGAATGTGAATAACTGTCTTTAATTTTGTATAATACATTTCTCAAATTTACCTGTTTTGTGTTGTCTGTTCTCTGCTGACCTTTTTACTATTTCAGGCTCCGTAGTCGTACCTGGACCTTCTGATATTAGCCATCTTTAATTTATAGCTACTTAAATTAGTTATCGGTTACATTGACCTGAGACGTGGGTTACAATCAACTTTTCAGTGTTCATGCAAACTTACAAAACTTCACACTTTACACACAAATATCTATAAATGAAAAAGAGATCACATTGACAGAAAGATTCTTTTTAGTGCTGTCAAATGATTAATTGCAATTATTAATAAAATGATAGTAGATGATAGATTAATGAAGCGGTGCGAGTTCATTCATCATTTCTGTGATGTGAAGCTCTAGTATGATGTGATGTTGATGATGTTCATTATGTTTGAACTGAATTAACAGACATGATCACAGATCCAGCTGAAACTGAAGTCAGAAGGCCTGCTGGATCATTATTCAGAGGTCGTTACAATGCTTTGATTTCATTCCCAGTTTCACAGATTGAGTCTGTTTGTTCTCTTGATTGTGTCTATCATCATCTTTCCTGCAGTGATTGTGATTATTGTTGAGTTTGCAGCGTTTGCTGCTCCTACTGTGATTCTTCTTCAGATCATCTGTGCAAGAAGAGCTGGTGAGTGTTTGAGATGATTCACATTGATCTTTAATAATCTGAGAGCTCAGTAATGATTTAGTGTTGAATTATTTTGCAGGGAGGAAGAACGCGCAGCACCAGAGGAAATAGTGATGAATACAATATTAGAATAAAATACTCTCTACAAATAACAGATTACAGCAAGATTTATCTTCATCTCAATATTATGGATATTTGCATGCAGCTTTCAAGCTTATTTGCTCCATATACATATAATACAGTACATGGTAGTTTTCTAACCTTGATTCATCTAATCGTTACATTAAACTTTTTACAGAAAGCTTTTTAAATGTTGTAATGGTCAATTTTAACTGATGATGTGATATGTCTGTTAATTATCATATTACATATATACAGATGTATATATTTTTTTTATTCGTTCACTGATCATTTCAATCCAGAGACAACTCCTTACTTATGAAAACTTATGACTTTCTTCCCCATCTACATCGTACTGTAAGATGTTTTTATGTCAAATACCATATGCAGAATTATAAATTCATAATTTACAAACCTCTTCTTTTATCTTCAAATATGTGCTGAATGCTTATCTGAGGATATTTCACAGTCTAAAAGTGGTTGGTAATAGACATTAAATAGTACAGATATTGTGTATTTTTTCTGTATTAGCCCTTTGTGTAAACTCTTTATTACAAACATCTCAAAAATTAAAGGAAAATAAACAGTGCACCTTTGTACAGACACACTAAGTATTTTCCCGTGTTATTTTGCCTCTTCTCAACGCTTCACACTCCAGTCCAGCAGGGGGCACTCATTAATCCTCAGAGGAAGACGATTAGGTGAAAAAGGCTAATTCACTGCAGATAAAAAAATGACTGCTAAACCACACACAACAGGTCCTGTTATGTCCTGTTGTGTTTAAACTAAGCCGCAATAAGGCTTGCTAAGGCTAATATTGCTATCGCTCATACTGAACCGTATAAAACCTACTGTATCCTTATGAGGATCACACCACCAACCTTACAGTTCCTTATTTATTATGTATTAACCACTACAGCATAATACTCTCACTGACCATAGCAATATATTATGGGTTTCATTGAATTCAAACTGTTTTGGTTCCTCCACCACCAGCAGCCAGGTGCACACATGCATCACTCTAGTGCTATATTTTATATAGATTCATTTTTTCATTTCAAAATGTTTGTACATCTATCTTTTGTTGCCTTTATGCTCATTTCCGCAGCTCTTCTACTTCCCCCTTGATCTCCAAACAAATCAGTCACAGTGACAGTACTGCAAACAGAGGTGAGCTGATGCAATAGAAAGACCCTGGCCCAGAGAGACTGCCTCTGCTGCTCGGGAGCTTCAACGTGTCTGAAATTATACTCAGAAATCCAACCACACAGATCTAAACAATATTAGAAATCGTATTGTCTAACTACAGCATGGCATCATTTGTATTTGTGTCTATCACGGCGGCCAAGAAAGAGGTTCTGGTTGGTGTCCACTCAGTGCAGGTGGTGTAAGCGCCCTCTGCTGGTGGATGATGGCTCGTAAAATAACTGGAAGGCAAAATTAATTAGCTGAATGTTTGTTTGCCTTTATTAGTGTTGGAAACTCAGAAGTGAAGACCAGGAGACTCTTGGGTGTCTTCAGCAGAGTTCTTTATTGAGAACGCACTGCGTGGCTCTGCAGTCATCAAAAGCCTGACTAAGGCAGTGTTACATTGTAGTTTATATACATTTAGGGGGCAGTGCTTAGGAATGGAGACAAAGCACCTGGGTGATGACCTTAAATAAAGCATGCAAATGAATTATTCAGGTATAGCAGCCTGCCCCATTTAGCCACTCCTAATACAATCAGCATAACTACCCAAAGACTGGGGCAGGGGCACAAAGTGCCATTACAAACAAAAGGTGGGAGTCTCCATCATTTGACTTACAATAAGAGAACAGGAACTGGCAGGAACCTCTTGCTACACACTTTGTTTAACAGAATCGTTGTAATCATCTTTACCATAAATGCTAAATACAATGTATTTCCCTTTAGTTTTTCAGGTGATTGTATTTAAGGACATAGGATCAGTAGATCTAAGACAGAATGTCTTTGTAATCCCACATTAGTTAACGTATTACTTCATACAACATATTAATTAATGCAATTACATTTGTCTTGGAAATGACACCAAAACAATAATTATACATCGGTCACACTTTATATTAGGTGACCTTAACTACTATATACTTACATCAATAAATAAGTACAATGTAGGAAATTGCATATTAGTTAGGTCAATTTGTCCTACAGGTTACAAGTCCGACTCTCTAACCATTGTATTGTGGTTGGTCTTGTGGAGTATGCAGTAACAAGTGAATTTCCCCAGTGTGGGATTAATAAAGTCTATCATATGATATGATATCATACCATGAACACACACCTGGAGCAGTGGGCAGCACATGGAGAGCAGTTGGGGGTTCGGTGTCTTGCTCAAGGGTCTCAACTTTGGGTTACAAGTCCGACTCTCTAACTATTAGGCCACGACTACTCCACAGGCTGCTGTCACTTTAAGAACTAACGCATGGATCCAAAATTCTGACACACCAGATTTTCTCCAATATATCGCTTTACCTCTCGTATATATCTTGTACATATCAATATATCTTGTTTTCATAATCCTTGGAAGTCAAACTCAAAATGGAAAATCAAATTAATCACAGCCCTAAAGTGCAAGAATTTTATCCGGTGGAAAAGGGGTCAAAATGGCTCTTGTGATTTTGAAGGTTGCAGACCCCTGCCCTCGGGGGGTCACGAGGGGTCACGCTGTATGGATCTTGGGTGTTTGCAGGCCTGGAGAGTGTCACGTAAATGTGCCTTTTCCTGTTTCCGGGCTTCTACTATGGATTTATGCATAGTGTCCATGAGGCAGCTCTTAACCGTATGTTGCTTAAATGACTCTTCAGTTCGTCGAGACAAAGGAGTTCTCTTTTCCCTTGACTGGATTAGCTATTATCATGTTGAGAGGAACTAATCCAGACAATGAGGGTGTTGTCAGTTTACCACCTCGTGATGGCTGTGTGGGGGAATCTTTAGATCCTGTTTTGGGAATGTGTTTATTCTGCAGCTTTTTGGTGGGTCTGTTCTGCAGAGGCCTTACACAATGACGAACAAAATAAAAAATAAATCTCAGTCTATCTTAAAAGTGTTACAGTCTCTTCATCATCTTCCTGAACAAGAACAGTTTGTAAAAACTTCTGCTTTCCTTCTTGAAAGAGTAACAAACTACAAGTGACACATATGCATTATAAGACAACTGAATATATTATGAAACTCATAAGAAAGCACAATGATATGATTTATATCATGAAGCAAAATGGCATACAAGAATAAAACCTTCTGACATTGTTCTTTGGGGAGGAACTCCATCTTTGAGTTGATCTGAATCTCACAGTTCAATCTACTGATTTTGAAGATGAACTTTATTCACTGTGAAAACTTTAGATAACGTTTCTTCGTCATGTCGCTTGTTATGACAGATTTATCCAGATGATATTTTATTGCTTGATGCATTATTGTCACATTTGGAGAGAATTCAACATCAGACCTGAAGATGATCTACTTACTGTGAATGTTTTTTGTATGTTTGTGTAGAGCAGAAGATTGATTGAAACGCTTCCCACATGCAGTGCAGTGATACGGTTTCTCTCCAGTGTGGATCCTCTCATGTGTTTTCAGGGCTCCTGAATGAATGAATCTCTTGTCACAGTGTGTACACTTGTAAGGTTTCTCTCCAGTGTGGATCATCTCATGACGTTTTAAACAGGTTGCTGTAGTTCACTGTGAAGTCTTCTCACACTCAAAGCACATGTACTCTCTCACACCAGTGTGTATTTTATGATGGACTTTCAAACTTTGTAGACATGAAAAACTCTTTCCACACAAATTACATGAATGTGGTTTCTCCTTTGTATGAACTCTCAGGTGCTGCTTCAGGTATGAAGCTCTCAAAAATGTTTCCCCGCATTGATCACATGTGTACAGTTTCTCTCTAGTGTGGATGTTCATGTGTATCTTAAGATGTGATGAGTGTGTGAAACTCTTCCCACACTGATCACAAGTGAACGGTTTCTCTCCAGTATGAACTCTCATATGTTCTGTAAGACTTCCTTTTATTGTGAAACTCTTCCCGCACTGATCACATGTGTACGGTTTCTCTCCAGTGTGAATCCTCTCATGTGTTTTCAGAGTTGTTGACTGACTGAATCTCTGGTCACAGTGTGAACACTTGTAAGGTTTCTCTCCAGTATGAACTCTCATGTGAACATCAAGATGATGTTTGCTTGTCAATCTCTTTCCACACTGAGTGCAGGTGAAAGATTTCTTGGCTCTTCTTTTCTTTAAATCTTTCTGAGTTTGAGAGCAACTCAAAGGTTTTTTTCCAGTTCTGAAGTGATTTATTCCCTCAACTTCACTCAATTCTTCATTCTCATTTTCTTCAATCAACTCTGAAATAAAAGTAAAAATGGTTTATTTTCATTAACTCATAAAAAAAAGAAATGTGAAATCACATAAACGTGAACCCTGATGTAACAGCAGAAAGTAGACAATTGCTATCAGGGCTCTGAACCGGTTCAAGGAACGAAAACGAAAACCGGAAATGAAGGAAATTTTGACAGGAACAGAACCAGAAATGAAATCAAATTTTATAGTTCCGAACAGAATCAAAAAATGTAAATGGCCATTAACCGGTTAATAACGTTATTTTATCGTTCCATTTAATATTTGAAATTTGCTGTCAACCAATCAAGAATTCAAGTAGTAGGCTACGCCCTATATTGCAAATGTGGCGCTAACGCGTCCAACGCGTGAAATGCCCACCCGCGCTCAGCTGTGAACTCCTCATTGGTAAGTCACAATGGCAATTCACCGGTGTTAGAGCTTATCCGAGGATAGTGTAAGATGGATTCAACAGATCACAAGCACCTGCAGTGCTTCAGTAAACAGAGAAAACAGAATAAAACTATAGGCTTACATAAAAATAAATATGTATAGGTTATATGCACGAAATATATTTAATTTAAATCATTGACAGATTAACAAAACGAAAGAAAACAAAAGAGCTGAGTTTCAGTTTATTGTGACACGATCCAAAGTTCACGGAAAGGAAAATGACAGCAGAAAGTGGTTTTCTTTACTTTGCAAAAGCTTGACTGTTTTAAATGTCTCGCTTCTGTATACCAGTATGGCTATCGCTCCGGCGCTTGACGCACACACAGACAACATATTTTTGCAATATTGCAGCCTGTTCATTATCAAAATACAGTTAAAGAACCATATAATAAGTAGCACTGCTCCGTTGTAAAATCTGTTGCATATAATTGTGTTTATAATGTTTGTAAACATTCTGCTTTTACCGCATTTTAACCTACATTATTTCTGAATGTAATCATAAAATGCAACTTAGCCTATGTTTTTTTTTCCCTCTCAAAACACAATTTTATAAGAGCGTTTAACAATGCAGCAAACATTTTTAAATATCTTGAAAAAATACTTTTCTTTTGTTTAGTAGCTACATTTGGCCAAAATCTATAAAAGACGATGCTGTATTGGATATGATTAAGCGCAGCGGGTTAAGATACCAGATTTTCTGTGTTGTTTTTTTCTTTTTCTTTTTTTGAATAAAGAAAACGCTGTAATTTATTATTATTATTATTATTATTATAGGCAAAAAAAAAAAAACAAACGTTATTAACCGGTATTAACTGGTTTCGGAACGATAATAATACATGAGGAACGCAGGAACAGAAACGTTAAAATATCGATTCTGCTCGGAGTGAACCGATTGAATTTTTTTTTTCGTTTTCAAGCCCTGATTGCTATACAACATTTTAATCATTTTGATGCAGTTTTATAAATACATCTAGTACATTATATATCTACATCTCTGCAACTTTTTCATTCATCAATGAATGAGGTACATTGATGTCCAAATTATGATTTTTAAAACATTATAGGCACAAATCCCATGTTTCTATAGTGATAACTATTAAATATGTTTGATCAACTACACAATTATCTAACATAAATCATTTTGTTGAAAAAAAGTACCCAGTTTACAGAAAGTGTCTCTTATTATTTGAATATTTTGAATATGAGCTCTAAAGATTTTTCCAATTACAACAAACAAAATCTAAATCTACTTGAAACATTATAACCATCAGCACTATTAATAAATAAAGAATGAAGAATAAACAGCAACCTGTTTGTTGTTCAGTATCTTCAGTGTGTTTGATTCTGCAGGGTTCTGGATCTCTCATCTTCTCTCTGTCCTCTTTAATAAACTCAGTCTTTACAGATTTCTTCCTGATGCTCTGATGCTCGTCTTCACTTGTAAACTGATGGAAATATTCCAGCTGAACATCTGTGTGGAAGAAGCAGATTTGCCAAAATCAACAAGAAATCAAGAAGTGACATCTCTTTGTAAATCATTATATCACTATATTAAAAGAGTGTTGACACAAAAATAAGTGTAGAGCACATCAGTTTAAAAGTCTCATTCAGTAACACTGCACTCACATAAGTGCTAATTCACACATTCTATGTATTTCTGTGTTGTCTGTCTTTCTAAATAACAGTAAAAATGAAAAAATGAAAGCATAAACAGAAATCTGATGACAATAGGGATGTGAAGAGATCTCGTGGCACGAGATCACACGAGATCCTATGTGTCTCGCGAGATCTGACTGGTCTCGCGAGAACGTGACGATATCCTCACAAAATATGTCAGTGGATCGTGAGATGTTGATGAATCAGAGGGTCGACCATCATCACGCTTCCGTTGTGAACGCTGTCAGACTAAACATGCGCTGCTCAAGCTCCACTGACACTCACGATGTGAAACAGGTGTTAAAGACATTCAAATCTGCATTCATGCTGCTTTAAATAACAGAAATACTGGGATAAAATTTTATAGTTTGGGTATAAACACTTATCGTCTACAGTAGCGATCAAAATGAAAGTATCTTAACACTTGTATTGTAATGCTTATCTCCCGCCAGGAGGTGGCAACAACCCGTTAAAAATATGTATTTGACATTGAATCATTCATTCATTCAGGAGATTCCAATAGTGAGACAAGTATTTATGAAGTGAGACACTGACTCCATTGAATTTTTTTTTTTTTTTTAATTTTGTTCAAATTAATATATATATTTTTAAAAGACATAAGCAATTAACATTTTGTCAGAACAACTAGTAAATTACGTTATTTTGTGAGATAATCGTGATCTCCAATTTATTTATTTTTTAAAATTGTATCCAGAAACGTGCAGCTCTAGTTTACATGTTTATTACTGCATATAATTCATTAAAATAGAAATTTCATAAAGTATAAGTTGATTTCAGAATGCACCTACATTTTTTGAACTTTGTATTTTTCACTTGAATACAACTTTTTCCCTATATATTTCATCATTGAGGATTCTTTTTTTTTTTTTTTTTTTTTTTTTTTTTTTTAAGTCTTAAAATCTCGTCTCGTTCTCGTGAGCCCTGTCTCATGTCTTGTGGGATAAGTGTCTCGTCACACCCCTGGATCAGGGGTTCCCAAACTTTTCAGCCCACGACTCCCAAAATAACGGTGCCAGCGACTCGCGACCCCCACCATCCTCGGAGGTGGTTAAAATATACAAACATTGCGCGCAACGGCGCACATGCACCAATAGGCCTATCCAAACATGCGCATAGCCTAATGACAACACAAAAAAACAACGGTCTATCAACCATATCATTTTTTTTATAGTAATTTACTCATTCGTTTAATTTCAACATTAACCTCACCTAATGAGATGGGTGGGCACAATGCTAGTTGCACAGCAAGTCCATTCTTGGTTTAATTTTGGAGACCGCCACTCGGAGATCATCCTCCACGTTCAGTCGCGACCTGTATTTATTTTTAATGTACGTGAGTGCCGAGAAAGTCTTTTCGTACAAGTAGGAAGTGCAAAACGGCATCAGTACATCCATAGCGGCCTTGGATAGCTGTGGGTATTCCCTCTCGACTGAAATCCAAAACTCAGCCAGCGTCTTGGAATTAAACGTTGTCTTCAAGGTTCGGTCGCTTGACAGTTCAACCAATGCGTCCTCCAGGTCGGATGTCAGATGATTTTCCCTCGTCACAGTGAATGGTGATCTTATCCAGTCATATTGTTCTGGAGCTGTTTTCTCTGGGAAATATCTGATAAAGTGTTCCAGGAGGGCTTGAAGGTGGGTAGTGATAGACTTCTTCACTATGTTAACACGTGAAAATTAACATGTTTTCCTCCATGAATTCGTCCAGCTCAGCTATCAATCCTACCCATTTCAACTCGCTCAGTCCAGCGCTCAAGTTTTCTCTTGAATGCGTGGATTTTGTCATTCAGCGACATGATGTTTGTGTTTTCACCTTGCAATGACATTAAGTCCATTCAGTTTTTTAAATATGCAAGCCAAATACGCTAGCCTTGTTAGCTAGTCAGGATCAGTGAGGTGGTCAGCGAGCTGGGACCCATGCTACATCAGAAATAAGCGCACTTCGTCCCGCAGCTCAAACAGGTGGCTGAGCACATTTCCTCGCGAAAGCCACCTGACTTCTGTATGGAACAGAAAGCACTCATGCTTCGATCCCAGTTCGTTACAGAGAGTGGCAAACAGTCTAATATTGAGTGGACGCGCTTTTATATAGTTGCCCATTTTTATCGAAGTCTCAAGAACACGTTTAAGTTCTGGGTCAAGTGTTTTGCTCGCAAGAGCTTCTCTGTACTGTTCTCTTGTACTGTTCCCCAGCCAGCTGCTGACTCACAATGTTTCTCTCTGCACATGTACAGTATTTATGTGAAGCATTCGCATAGTTTGTATTTTTTATCTTTATCTTTAGTTGTATAGGGTAAACATTTATATATAGTAGGGTTGTCACGGTACCAAAATGTCAGTATTCGGCACCAATACCAGTGAAAATCCACGGTTCTCGGTACCAATTTCGGTACCAAAGCAAAACACAAAAATATGCTAATTAAAAAACACATTTTTATTAATAAAGTTAAACAAAAATAAACTGCACAAAAACCAATGCCATTTTTTATGCTTATTGAAATTATTTCAAGTTTTTCCACAATTAATAAAATTATGAAAAAAAGTAAACAAGTTCCACCCAAAAGTTTTTGTCATATTTCTGCTTCTGCTGAAAAACATCTGTAAACTGTGTGTTTTAGGGTTTGCTGGTGCTTCATGATCTTCCTGCAGCTGGAAAAGGAAAATATAATATTAGTAAAGCAGTGGACTGAGTCTGACCAAATACAACATTAGATCATTGACCAGCTAAAATATAACATTTCAGTAAATAACAAACCTCAGCTTTTATAATAAATTTAGATACAATTACATATATTTTAAGACAAGAGCATATCAAATGGAAGGAAACTGTAGTATTAAAACACTTTACAGTAAGATTCCATCTTTTAGATAACATGACCTATCACATAAACAATAGTTATATATTGCAATTATTCTTCTTAGGGTTAATTTCAAAATGTACAAATACATAAAATCAATCAATCAAAGTTCAATCTGTTAAAATTATTTAATGCACAATGAATAATGATCATGTGTTTGTATTAAATAACATTCACAAACATTAATTAATGTTGTAAGAATATATTGTTCACTCACTGTAAGTTGATGTTAGATAATAACATGAAGTCATTGTAAAGTCTATACAGGAGATAACATTTGACTGTACTTTCATTTAATACAAACTGTGTACATATTTAATTTTAAAGGGCTTTTAAAACTGCTAGTTATCCAGCCAAGAATAACAACAACTAGCAAAAAAAAAAAAAACAGGCCAGAACTGTTTTCTGACGGACTGATATGACATAAACACTGTTTGTACATTCTCCAACACGCATATTTTAGATTCACAATTCATTTAAAAGCCTCTGGTGTGTAACAATAGTAAACACCATCATGTCCTCCTGTTGTTTTTACCCTAATAAAAGTTATAGGCGCATTAAGTAGTTAATAAAGAAACTTCATTCTAATGCTCATTATATTAGCGTTAGCCGCGCTTATGCTAAGGATTAACTCCGCTATAACGGCAGTTTATTTTAATCCGACATTCAAATTAAAATATGGAATAATATTCATAACAGAATATCTAAATATTAAATAGAAACTTACCTGCTTGAACTCTTTCATTTGATCCGGGTGTCAGTCTTTAAAGTGTTGTTAGTTTGATGTGTTTTCTCCTTTGGATGTCGCACGTCTCTGTGCTTTTATGAAGCGAGCGCATCTGCGCAGATTTCAGATCGCGCAGTAAGAACCGGGTCGACCCGGTACTCGGTACCACCGGGACTTAAAGACACCTGGTACCGTGCCGTTTTCATTTTTTTAGTACTGACTTGGTACCGAAGTACCGGGTCTTTTGACAACACTAATATATAGTATACCTAGTCAAATCTGTCAGTAGGTTAGTTGTGTATAGGTTTATTGTGTTTTACTTCATTGTTGTATGTCTGTATTTATGTAGCACCGTGGTCCTGTGAGGCACGACATTTCGTTCCACTGTATGTCCCCACATGCAGTGGAATGACAATAAAGCTCAACTTGAACTTGAACTATGTATAATACAATGCATGAATTTTAGGTGAGGTGCCACTTGTAAGACTCTTGCTTTAAGACCTTTCTTTTTCCCCAACATCGCCCCAGCACCGTCTGTACACACACTGATGCACTCGCTCCAAGACAGTCCACCTTCTTTTAGTTTGTTGTCAAGTTTTGTGAAAATGTCCTCGCCTGTGCACGTTCCCTCCAGCGGGGTGCAAAACAGAATGTCCTCTGTCAAAACTGTATCTGACGAATACAAGCAATGTCATTTTTGGGCATGTGTTCACATTGTCGAACGTTCATTCCAAATTATGCTATTGAGGCATCACCTCCGAGCGCTTTGGCTCACGGGAAGGGCTTGCAACCACATGACAAACTGACATGAACCTCAGAAGCAGAGAAAGCATTTGAGAACTTAAAAATATTATTACAAACATCACCAAACCTGGGACTCCCAGATCCTGAGAGAAATTTTGTACAAACTGTTGATGAGAAAAATGGGTTCATGACTTCTGTTCTTTTACAGGATCATGGGGGGAAGTTGAGACCAGTGGCCTATTTTTCGAGTAAGCTCGATCCGGTAGCGGCAGGCTTGCCAAAATGACTGAGAGCTGTTGCATCTGCAGAAAAAGCTATTTTAGCCTCAAGGGAAATTGTGGGGTACTCTGATGTGACTCTACTCGTGCCACACGCGGTCTCAATGATCCTGTTAGAACAGAGGACATCCCATTTGTCAACTGCCAGATGGCTCAGGTACAATGCAATTTTGTTGGAAATGCCAAACATCACGATAAAAAGATGCACAGTATTAAATCCTGCTACACTGCTCCCCACGGAGAAAGATGGGGAAGAACATGATTGTGTTGCCACACTGGAACAGGTCTGTACACCAAGACCAGATTTAAAAGAAACCCCTTTAGAAAATGCTGACTTAATTCTATTCGTTGATGGCTCAGCATCTAGAGACCCCAAAACTGGCAAAAACAGAGCAGGTTACGCTGTAGCCACTGCATATGCAACAATAACATCTGGAGCGCTCCCCGCGCATTGCTCTGCGCAAGCGGCTGAATTGGTAGCATTTACTGAGGCTTGCAAAATTGCTGAAGGGCAAACAGTTACCATCTACACAGATTCTCGTTATTCTTTTGGGGTTTGTCATGATTTTGGGGCATTGTGGAAACACAGGACATTTCTAAAGTCTGATGGTAAGCCCGTTCTAAACCATGATAGAATAGCAGCATTGTTAGAAGCAATCTTGCTTCCAAAGTCAATTGCTAGCTGTAAATGTGTAGCACACTCTAAAAGTGATGATTTTGTGTCTCTAGGTAACAAACGAGCTGATGCAGCTGCGAAGGACGCAGCAGCCTTCTTTGATATGTGTAACGGATAACAATGACTCACTCACACTCCCTTCTGATTCTCTCACAGCTATGCAAGCATTTGCAACACCAGAGGAGAAGAAACAATGGGCCAACTTCCATTGTAGTAGGATCAGAACCACGACCACTGCCCTCTACAGCCTTGTGTGAAGATGACATGTTAAATTACTGTCGAAATTTGTCCCTTGTTCTCTCTCAGATATCTCAGCAGGTCAAGGACGCTCTGCCCAAGCCAGCCGAAGGAGTCTTGCATGATATCAGGCCTGGCGATTTCGTGGTAACCAAGGACTTGAGGAGGAAACATTGGAAATCTAAAAGGTGGAACGGCCCTTTCCAGGTCCTGCTGATAACACACACTGTGGTGAAGGTGGCAGAGAGAGCTACGTGGGTGCATGCAAGCCACTGCAGGAAGGTTCCAGCACCACAAGAAGGCACTACAGACCAGTAAAATGATTGACTGCTGCCCCGTGCCAAGGGGGACGTCTGACTGACTGAGGTGAACAAACATACAGTGGTGTAAGGGAGCTGAACACGCAGCAACATCACTGTGTGGGAGTGATCTAAGGTCAGTACAGGCCAACGGATGACAACAAGGAGACAAGTCTTACCTAGACTCTTGTGGGACAAGAGTTGAGCAGACAAATTAGCCTTACTATAGAGGAACAAGGATTGCTAGGATCAAGAACATTCTGGTGGAATCCCAGATATCCATTCACTCCAATCATAGAACGCCGTTACAGGAGAGTTGTGGGACAAGAGTTGAGCAGACAAATTAGTCAAATAATAAAAGTAGACAGTGCTGTGCTAGCAGTATTCACAACCACCAGTTGGAGAACAGTACATCAACCTGAAGGACAGACAGTTGCATTTGTATATTGCAAACTATTTCACCGACTACAAGTGAACAGAGAAATGGGACAGATTCTCGTAACATCAACCAAACTTTGTTGAGTCACGTGGCAGTACCTGACAAGATGGTAGGCTTTGAATTAACCAGAAAGACAAGACGGCTAAAGGACTGGTCAACGAGAGCTGTAAATTCGACCATGAAATCTTCAGTAGCTCATCAAATGGTAATGTTTAACATGGTGCTGTAAATTGATCTGCTGCAACTGACGCTATTGTTGTGTCGTTAATCCGTAATCACCTCAGGGGTTGCAATCGAATGGAAAGAAAATCGAAAGGCTGATGGCTTTTTTATTTGCATGTTTTTTTAATGTAACTATTAACTACTACTTTTTATCTTTTGTTAGTTATGGATAAAATGTTATTTTTAATAGTTTAAATTTATTTGATTTCTGGAAATCATCGCACAATGATTTTTTATTTTTTTTAATCAATGTAGAGTTTCTATACTTCTGTGTCACTCTTTTGTGTGTTAAACACAATCTACTAGACAACTTCATTTTAATGAAAAATAACATGAAAATATACATAGGGGCTGTTTACATCTGGTCACTGGTAATGCGTTTTGTAATATAAATCCGATCTCTCAAAACACTTCAGGAGGTGGTCTGGACCGTATTCCAGACGAAACTGGACAAGTGTAAATGCATCTGGTTGTTGAAACCACATATGTGAATTTTACTTCTCCCAAAATGTAAAAATAATAAATGTGTGAGACCGTGTTATAGGCTATATGACATTTTAGTCTGATATGACTGCGCTAATGAACCACGCATCACCGCAGACGAGTAGCTGAGCATCTCTTCAGCAAGCAGACGCGCAAACTGCCGCGAGTGAAACTGAAAGAAAGACGCAGACGCTCAACACACAATCATCTTCATTAACAGTATAAGACAAACTTATCTTTCCAGTGCTGATGCCGCGCTCTCTCCTATTGCGGTCTTTGATCTTGAAATGAGCTGATAATTAATAAAATGCAGTGCTTTTGATTTCGTTGACGTGAACTTCGTTAAATTGAAATATAGCGCGGGAATTGAAGATCGGATTTATATCAGTTTTGTGAAGATTTATGTGGCCAAGTGTAAATGGAAATGTTTTAACAGATCAGATAGATATCCGATCAGAGAAAACACATGAAATGACCAGGTGTAAACAGGCCCATTCATAATCTGTGACAAAAATACTATTATAAACTAGGTTAGTGGATAATTTAGCAGCAAAAAAAAGTTATTCTAGAAACATCATGAGTACACAATTTTATCAAATCTAAACAGGACTAAATCTGGTCAAATGTTACACATTGCTCTTTGCATTGTTGTAAAATACATTTATGAAAACAAGTAAATGTATTTATTTATAAATATAAACTACAAAATTAAAAGACATTTATTTTAAATGTATAGCACAGTAATGAAGGCAGCAACATATGATAGAGGAGTCCTGCCTCCATTACTGTGCTATACATTAGATTATTAATAGCCTTGATAGGACAGTACAAGAAACGGTATAAATAATATTTCATTGCACTAGTGTTGTCAAAAGACCCGGTACTTCGGTACCAAGTCGGTAAAAATGAAAACGTCACGGTACCAGGTTTCTGTCAACCCGGTTCTTGCTGCGTGATCTGAAAGCTGCAGATGCGCTCGCTTCATAAAAGCACCGAGACGCGGCGACATCAAGAGGAGGAAACACATCTAATTAAAGACTGACACCCGGATCAAATGAAAGAGTTCAAGCAGGTAAGTTTCAATTTAATATTTAATATTTAGATATTCTGTTATGAATATTATTCCATATTTTAATTTGAATGTCGGATTAAAATAAACTGCCGTTATAGCGGAGTTAATCCTTAGCATAAGCGCGGCTAACGCTAATATAATGAGCATTAGAATGAAGTTTCTTTATTAACCAATTAATGTGCCTATAACTTTTATTAGGGTAAAAACAACAGGAGGACATGATGGTATTTACTATTGTTACACACCAGAGGCTTTTAAATGAATTGTGAATCTAAAATATGCGTGTTGGAGAATGTACAAACAGTTAACAGTGTTTATGTCGTATCAGTCCGTCAGAAAACAGTTCTGGCCTGTTTTTTTTTTGCTAGTTAGTTGCTAGTTGTTGTTGTTCTTGGCTGGATAACTAGCAGTTTTAAAAGCCCTTTAAAATTAAATATGTACACAGTTTGTATTAAATGAAAGTACAGTCAAATGTTATCTCCTGTATAGACGTTACAATGACTTCATGTTATTATCTAACATCAACTTACAGTGAGTGAACAATATATTTTTACAACTTTAATTAATGTTTGTGAATGTTATTTAATACAAACACATGATCATTGTGCATTAAATAATTTTAACAGATTGAACTTTGATTGATTGATTTTATGTATTTGTAAATTTTGAAATTAACCCTAAGAAGAATAATTGCAATATATAACTATTGTTTATGTGATAGGTCATGTTATCTAAAAGATGGAATCTTATTGTAAAGTGTTTTTAATACTACAGTTTCCTTCTATTTGATATGCTCTTGTCTTAAAATATATGTAATTGTATCTAAATTTATTATAAAAGCTGAGGTTTGTTATTTACTGAAATGTTATATTTTAGCTGGAGTCAATGATCTAATGGTGCATTTGGTCAGACTCAGCCCACTGCTTTACTAATATTATATTTTCCTTTTCCAGCTGCAGGAAGATCATGAAGCCCCAGCAAACCCTAAAACACACAGTTTACAGATGTTTTTCAGCGGCAGCAGAAATATGACGACAAACTTTTGGGTGGAACTTTACTTTTTTCCATACTTTTATTATTTGTGGAAAAACTTGAAATAATTTTAAATAAGCATAAAGAATGGCATTGGTTTTTGTGCAGTTTAATTTTGTTTAACTTTATTAATAAAAATGTGTTTTTTAATTAGCATATTTTTGTGTTTTGCGTTCACCAGCGCGCTCGAGGAGTGTGAGAAGATTTGCACGAGCCATTCCTATCACGAAGCTGATGGTAAAATATGCGATCTATTCTATTGAGAAACTGACACTTTAAAATGCTGTGGAGAAAGTCGAACATTATTTAAAAAAAGGCACAAACTAAAAAGACTGATGAAAAGAGGAGAAATATTTCACCAGCACTAGCATAATAGGCTAGTAAAATGTTTTTAAACTACTCATGACCTTTACTATAATTTATCATGTTTTACTGTAGGCTAAATTTTGTCTAACTTGTAGAATTTATAATAGATAATCTGTTAAGGGAATAGATTTTTCCCTAAAGATTTATATTACAACTGTGTCATGTTATTGTTTCTAAAGGCTGTTGTTTCTCATAACAAATGAAATATAGATTAATAAAAAAGTCATTATTGGCCTGGTAATGATTAATAGGCTAGCCTTATTATAAACAAATGCTACAGTTAAGAACTATGGTACTTTTTCATAAGAGCATGTACAAGTCAGACTCGAGAGCAATGGGTTCTAATGATGAGTGATGGAGAAACCTTCAGATACTCCAGTGATGGCATAGATTAAATCATTAAGAGCCTGATGAACTGATAAGGAGTAAGAAATAAATATCAATATAAGAAAATGTTAAGTTAGATTGACTTCCCATGGCGTGTTGAATTAGATCATTCTGTCAAACTATAATTGTCTAAATAATATATAATAAATTATATCCTATGTAAACAAGTAATTGTTAACTAGCCTATTACATTATTGCAGTTACGCAATCAACCAACTTTGCATGTGTGGTGGATAGCACAAAAGACCATTTTACATAAATAAACATTTAAGCAAACAAACAAATAAATAAACCATGACCCGGGGTCCACTTCACTCTCCGTCAAGCGATCTGTGCTGTTTTTCAGTTCATCTGAATGGATGTGCAGCACACCTGTATTTGACGTATCGTGAACTCTAGGCGCACGCCTCGCCGTCGATTTGGTGAGAGCAGAGAGAGCAAGAGAGAGTCTTACATACATGCAGTATTGACGCGCTACATGTAAACGATATTCTTTCTTGTATTTTCCTGTCAAAATAACGGAGTTCCTTTGGATTTTTTCAGCTTTTAAGAACTGCCGGGTTCTCCGGTAGTGGGCGGAGCTAATGCACAAACGGCAATCTCATTGGCTGGTGCTCACCTATTATCATCCCTGTTTTGATTTCAGCAAATCAGTTCGAGTGAACGCACACAACCTGATTAAATATTAATGAATCCAGCAGCTCGTTAATCCTTAGTGCGTTTTATACTGTTCTTTTTATCAGAATTCGTATTATTATTATTATCGTCTTATCAGTATTATTGTTAGTTTTTTCTCATTTTTTTAACAGAAACACTGAATAACCAAAAAAAAAGCACCACCGGTCCTAAATTCAGTTATTCAGTTAAAATGTCTATGCATTCATACATGGTTACTAAGTTTGAATTCTAATTACTTTAATTCTAATTATCATAATGTCATATTATAATGCTTGACTGACTGATGTTAAGAGTTACTTTCAGATATTTAAAAAGCTGTACCATTTTACAAACATATATAGTACATATACAGTATATTACAGAGCACATATATATATTTATAGGCCTAGTATATCAGTCT
This sequence comes from Aspiorhynchus laticeps, assembly GCA_023376895.1. Lineage (NCBI taxonomy): Eukaryota > Metazoa > Chordata > Actinopteri > Cypriniformes > Cyprinidae > Aspiorhynchus > Aspiorhynchus laticeps. Next base: position 48,699 of record JALXFT010004017.1, read on the forward strand.
GGCGAGTAAACTAAAAAAATAACTAGCCAATGGCGATTCAATTGCCAAGGTGTCCGTAGAGGGTTACATTCTTCAAAATATCATTCATTTCTGTAGAAGTGGACAGAATAAGATCAAATGACTGAGTTCAGCTTTGAGAAAGAAACCAACCTGTTTGTTCCTCAGTATCTTCATGTTTGATGCTGAATACTTCTGCAATCCTAATGTCTTCACTTTCCTCTTTAATAAACGCCATCTTTATAATAGTGTGTCACGTGGATGTTTTTCTGTGAGTTTGGACAAGATGAGAATAATTAACAAAGAAAATAAATGTGTTACTCATGTGCAGATGCACTTTCCTTAAAAACATAAATAAATAAAACCTTCTAAAATGTTATATAAAGCATTACAATGTTGCTTTCAGTAATAAAACATTAATTTAAGAGTTCTCGTTAGAAGCATAAAGTGCCTGAACAGTTCAAATGCTCAAAACACAAACCTTTCTTCAGCCAAATCACAACAGAGCAGGAGTGTGGCACAGCCTTATGATGTCATATCTCCCCTCCAAAATAAAAGTCACACGCTAAAATCAGAAATGTGCAAACATATTCAAATAGAAATAATAAAACATATCAACGATGTTCAGAGTTAAATTCTTGGTGAAATACACATTTTAATTGTTAGACAATCTGTGAGATTTTGTAAATGGCTTCATATTTTTCTTTAATAGATTTATCAATGTTTAATTCAACAAACATTTGTCCATATAATTAAACTTTTTATATAGGGCAACAGACTCAAAAACAAAACAATGGTAAAATAGTCAATGATAAAACTAACATTTTACAAAAAGTTATCAACTGGTAAAATGAATTGTGATTGTGTGTCCTCCCTGATTTATATTCCTTATAGTAGATGAGTGTGGTGAAAAACTGAGTGAAGACATGTGCCATATAACCTAATAGTGATTTCTTAAAAAAAAAACACTGATAAACACAATTAAAAATAATAGTTTTTATTGGACATAAAAGAGGACCACAAAGGAAATAATTCTATGACTTATTTTGTGTGTTTTCGCCTGTATGGGGTTTACTTGTACAATTTTATAAAAATAGTCTAAAAACAAAGCAAACAAACATCAGCAAACATCAAGAAATTAGTTAATTTCAGATTACTGCAGGAGCATTTCAGTTGTAACAGCATCACTTCTTCTTACAGGTAAGAATTACAGAATCATATCTGACTCGACACACTTCAACAGTTTCACCCAGTGTTGTCATGATTATAATTGTCATTTGTGTCAGGTTGCAGACCCCTGCCCTCGGGGGGTCATGAGGGGGTCACGCTGTATGGATCTTGTGTGTTTGCAGGCCTGGAGAGTGTTTTCTACTATGGATTTATACGAGGCAGCTCTTAACCGTATGTTGCTTAAATGACTCTTCAGTTCGTCGAGACAAAGGAGTGCTCTTTTCCCTTGATTGGATTAGCTATTATCATGTTGAGAGGAACTAATCCAGACAATGTGTTGTCAGTTTTACCACCTCGTGATGGCTGTGTGGGGAATCTTTAGATCCTGTTTTGGGAATGTGTTTATTCTGCAGCTTTTTGGTGGGTCTGTTCTGCAGAGGCCTTACACAATGAAGAACAAAATAAAAAATAAATCTCAGTCTCTCTTAAAAGTGTTACAGTCTCTTCTTCATCTTCCTGAACAAGAACAGTTTGTAAAAACTTCTGCTTTCCTTCATGAAAGAGTAACAAACTACAAGTGACACATGCATTATAAGACAACTAAACATAATATGAAACTCATAAGAAAGCACAATGATATAATTTATATCATGAAGCAAAATGATATACAAGAATTAAACTTTCTGACATTGTTCTTTGGAGAGGAACTCCATCTTTGAGTTGATCTGAATCTCAGTTGAATCTGTAGGTTTTAAAGATGAACTTTATTCACTGTGAAAACTTTAGATAATGTTTCTTCGTCATGTCGCTTGTTATGACAGATTTATCCAGATGATATTTTATTGCTTGATGCATTATTGTGACACATTTGGTGAGGACGCAGCATCAGACCTGAAAGACCTGAAGATGATCTACTTACTGTGAATGTTTTTTGTATGTCTGTGTAGAGCAGAAGATTGATTGAAACACTTCCCACATGCAGTGCAGTGATACGGTTTCTCTCCAGTGTGAATCCTCTCATGTGTTTTCAGATTTGATGACGCACTGAATCTCTTGTCACAGTGTGAACACTTGTAAGGTTTCTCTCCAGAGTGAATCATCTCATGCTGTTTTAAACAGTTCGCTGTAGTAAAAGTCTTCTCACACTCAAAGCACATGTACTCTCTCACACCAGTGTGTATTTTCTGATGGATTTTCAAACTTTGTAGATGTGAAAAACTCTTCCCACACAAATTACATGAATGTTGTTTCTCCTTTGTATGAACTCTCAGGTGTTTCTTCAGGTCTGAAGCTCTCAAAAATGTTTTCCCGCATTGATCACATGTGTACAGTTTCTCTCTAGTGTGGATGTTCATGTGTATCTTAAGGTCTGATGATTGTGAGAAACTCTTCCCGCACTGATCACAAGTGAACGGTTTCTCTCCAGTATGAACTCTCATATGTTCTGTAAACTGTCCTTTTTGTGTGAAACTATTCCCGCACTGATCACATGTGTACGGTTTCTCTCCAGTGTGAATCCTCTCATGTGTTTTCAGGGGTCCTGACTGACTGAATCTCTTGTCACAGTGTGAACACTTGTAAGGTTTCTCTCCAGTATGAATCATCTCATGTGTTTTCAGGTCTCCTGACCGACTGAATCTCTTGTCACAGTGTGAACACTTGTAAGGTTTCTCTCCAGTGTGAATCCTCTCATGTGTTTTCAGGGGTCCTGACTGATTGAATCTCTTGTCACAGTGTGAACACTTATAAGGTTTCTCTCCAGTGTGAATCCTCTCATGTGTTTTCAGGTGATCAGACCGACTGAATCTCTTGTCACAGTGTGAACACTTGTAAGGTTTCTCTCCAGTATGAACTCTCATGTGAAGCTCAAGATTATGTTTGCATGTCGATCTCTTTCCACACTGAGTGCAGGTGAAAGATTTCTTGGCTCTTCTTTTCTTTAAATCTTTCTGAGTTTGAGAGCAACTCAAAGGTTTTTCTCCAGTTCTGAAGTGATTTTTTCCCTCAACTTCACTCAATTCTTCATTCTCCTCATTTTCTTCAATCAACTCTGAAAAAAATTGTTTATTTTCATTAACTCATAAAAAAAGAAATGTGAAAAGACATAAACGTGAATACTGATGTAACAGCAGAAAGTAGACAATTGCTATACAACATTTCAATCATTTTGATGCAGTTTTATAAATATATCTAGTACATTTTATATATACACCTCTGAAACTTTTTCATTCATCAATGAATGAGGTACATTGATCTTCAAATTATGATTTTTAAAACATTATAGGCACAAATCCCATGTTTCTATAGGGAGAACTATTAAATATGTTTGATCAACTACACAGTTATATAACATCAGTGGCGTGCACAGACCCCCGGAGGGGCACAATCGTGGATGGGGGGTGTGGGGTGTTTGTATGGGTTTGGTCCCCCTCTGTAGCTTCTTGTCACAGAATGAGGCAGAAAATACGTTCCATAGGCTACTAATGCATCAATTAGAAATGGATTATAAATACACTTAATTATTATGAAAATACCAGAGATCAGTGGCGTGCACAGACCTCCGGAGGGGCAGGGGCAAAATGGCGTAACGAGGGCACAATCGTGGACTGGGGGGGGGGGGGTGGCTAGGGGTGGGCGATATGGCAAAAATATCACAATTTTTTTTTAGAAATATCACGATTCACAATTTTATCACGATTCTTTGTCATGTTGGTTTTTCTATTTTGCAAGTTGTTTGAGCATTACAGACAAACTAATTTCCTTATTATAAAGACAAAGCCTTTTAAGGTAACAAAATATAAAAAAGTACGGCGGATATTTAGGCCAAAGTGGGTGAAGATAAAAATCTTTGTCATTATTTTTTCTTTGTTATTAAAAAATGAGAGCAAAGATAAACATTACAAATACACATAATATACAAATAAAATAAACTGTTTTATTTTCAGGTACAGTAGGTGTATTTAGCAGCATTCAAGAAACTGAATGAACAAATATAAAAATAAAACACTATATAGATTGATTCCTATTAAAGCAACTGTATTAAAGTTTTTCAGTCAAGAGTAGCGAGTGATTTTTCTCTTTGTGTTTGGTGTTTTATTAACATTAAAGGAATAATTCACCCGAAAATTAAAATAGGCTAGTGTTTTATTTTTATACCTTCATTTACTCCCTCAAAAGTTGTTTTAAACCTGAATGAGTTTCCTTCTTCTGCTAAACATAAACGCTATTTTGAAGAAGGTGGAAAACCAAACAGTTGCTGGTCAACAGTGACTTACATAGTATTTTTTTTCTCCTACAGTTAAAGTCAATGTGGACCAGCAACTGTTTGGTTACCCAGATTCTTCAAAATATCTTCCTTTGTGTTCAGCACAAGAAATAAATTAATGCAGGTTTGGGACGACATGTGAGTGAAAAAATAATGACAAATTAAATTTTAGGGTGAACTATCCCTTTAATGACAGTCTGCAGCATGTTTAGTACTGTCCCTTTAAGACCTGCACGCAGAATATACAGACACGCATCCGTTTCTCTAAGCTGTTTACTTTCATTTTAGACATAACCAACTGAGTCTATACATAAACCTTGTGTGTTTTGACAGTATTAGCACAAAACATAACTTAGTTCAGTAATCAGGCGCTGTTTGACAGGCTTTTTATCTAGCGCGCTTTGGGTGTATTTGCTCAGAAAAAGGTGCTCGTCAGAACAGCACACGAATGATACTTTAAAGCAGATGCAGATAATGTACTTTTGTGATTGTGAATAAGTGCAGTGTCCCGTGAGAGTAACTCTACCGCTGAGTTAACACTGATGTGAATTTATGTGGCGTTGTACAGTATATTGATACGGCGGCGCCAGAACTGCAGCTGATAGAATGTGCGCTCTACGCTATTTCTTCAAAAGCAGATCGTGGAGACATTTTTATCGTCCACGATCAAAAATCCTCATATCGCACACACCTACCCTCGGCAGAAATCACAGACCGGGGCACCAGACCAAAAGGGCACTTTAGCGTCGGACCTCAAAGGGGCAGGAAAGGATTTTAGTCTTAAATGTATCTGAGTATTTAAGGTTTCTCTGTGAATCAGGAAAATCTGAAAATGAACGAGCGGCGCGCGGAGGGTTAAAGCCGCTGCATTCAATTTTATCTTTAGACGATAAATTTACATTTCAAATTCAATATTGATTTTAGAACCGTTGAATTATTTACTGTATGTAACGCAAGTACTTTATAAGTAACTGTAATTTAATTACCTAAAAATGAACAGTAATCCCTTACTTTACTTTTTCAGTGGATAAGTAATTTAATTACAGTAACGCGTTACACCCAACACTGATAAGAAGCAATCAAAACCAACAAAAGAGCAACAACGTGCAAGTGATATAACAAGTCTTGGTTAGCCTAACGCAGTACACATAAAAAGTTTTTGTTTTTTTTAAAGAAAACGAGTAGATAGAATATAGAAAAATCATGTATCATCATGTATTTTAATTACAAAGATATTTTAAGTTGAGCACTTTGCCAGCATTTTGAAGTTTTACAGGTCTTTTGACCTGCAGACTTAACGTGTGATATGATGGTAAATTTGTATCTTTGTTTTAAGTGTTGTTAAGTTTTTGAAAATAAAGGTTCAAACTGATACAACGTGTTGCTGTTATTGAATATACACATGCATTTGTAGTTGAACTGAACGCAGATCACATTTAATGACAAATCAGGGTTAATATGAACACTATATTAAGTCTGGAAATAACTCCCTTGGTGTTAAGTTATTGACACACCTAGTGTAGTTTTAACACTATTAGTGTTTTCCCTCCTTTTTTACACCAAATTAGTGTTAATGGTGAACACTTACAGTGTTGTTTTAACTATGAAGTGTTAAAAAAGTAACACTATTTCAAGTGTTAGTTTAACTATTTAGTGTGGACCTACAACCCCAAATCAGAAAAAGTTGGGACAGTATGGAAAACGCAAATAAAAAAAGAAAGTCCTGTATAAGTAAAAATATACAAAATTGAATGTTGTTTAAATAAAAAGGTTAGGAATCATATTTGTTTTTTTTTTTTTTTGGGGGGGGGGGGGGTCCTAATGTCTAGAACCGGCCCTGGCCTACACTCCAGGTCAAATAAAAGCCATAATTAGGAAAATCATATGACATTCTTCATAAATATCATTCATTTCTGTAGAGCTGTACTGTGAATAAGAATCAAATGACTGAGTTCAGCTTTGAGAAAGAAACCAACCTGTTTGTTCCTCAGTATCTTCATGTTTGATGCTGAATACTTCTGCAATCCTAATGTCTTCACTTTCCTCTTTAATAAACGCCATCTTTATAATAGTGTGTCACGTGGATGTTTTTCTGAGAGTTTGGACAAGATGAGAATAATTAACAAAGAAAATAAATGTGTTACTCATGTGCAGATGCACTTTCCTTAAAAACATAAATAAATAAAACCTTCTAAAATGTTACACAAAGCATTGCAATGTTGCTTTCAGTAATAAAACATTAATTTAAGAGTTCTCGTTAGAAGCATAAAGTGCCTGAACAGTTCAAATGCTCAAAACACAAACCTTTCTTCAGCCAAATCACAACAGAGCAGGAGTGTGGCACAGCCTTATGATGTCATATCTCCCCTCCAAAATAAAAGTCCCTTTCACACGCTAAAATCAGAAATGTGCAGACATATTCAAATAGAAATAAAACATATGAACGATGTTCAGAGTTAAATTCTTGGTGAAATACACATTTAAATTGTTAATATTGAATGAAAACAATCTGTGAGATTTTGTAAATGGCTTTACACTTATATGTTTTATTTGATCTTTTTCTTTAATAGATTTATCAATGTTTAATTCAACAAAAATTTGTCCATATAATTAAACTTTTTATATAGGGCTAAAAAAAAAAACAGTGGTAAAATAGTCAATGGTAAAAGTAACATTTTACAAAACGTTATCAACTGGCAAAATGAATTGTGATTATGTGTGTCCTCCCTGATTTATATTCCTTATAGTAGATGAGGGTGGTGAAAAACTGAGTGAAGACATATAACCTAATAGTGATTTCTTAAAAAAAAAAAAACTGATAAACATATGCAAATAATAGTTTTTATTGGACATAAAAAAGGACCACAGAGGAAATAATTCTATGACTTTTTTGTGTTTTCACCTGTATGGGGTTTACTTGTACAATTTTATAATAATTATAAAAAAAAAAGCAAACAAACATCAAGAAATTAGTTAAATAATAAAGATCAACATTTTGTAAGTGTTCCAAACAGCAATTTTATATAAAATGTCACAAGAATGTAAATGCAGAATAAAACCACTTAAATTTCTCATTGTCTTTGTTTGTTTCATTCTGATAAAGTACCTCCCACCTGCATACAGATCTACATTTTGAGGTTTCCTTGTTTTATTAAGTTACTGGCAGCTTAAGCCCGAGACACACTGCACGATTTGAGCAATCCTATAAGATCATTGCATATCACACTGTGCGACTGTCACTGAAGCCCTGCGAATTGCAAAAGCCGATTCCAAATCATCAGTCCTCATTCTGCTGGATCTAGCTGCTGCTTTTGACACTGTCAATCATCAGATCCTCCTGTCCACCCTCTCATCGCTGGGTATCACTGGGATTCCACTTCGCTGGTTTGAATCCTATCTCACCGGTAGGTCTTTCAGGGTGGCCTGGGGAGGGGAGGTATCCAAAGCACATCAACTGGTCACTGGGGTTCCTCAGGGATCGGTTCTTGGACCCCTCCTCTTCTCCACATACACTACATCACTGGGTCCCATCATACAGGCACATGGCTTCTCCTACCATTGCTACACTGATGACACACAGCTCTATCTCTCTCTTCAACCAGATGATCCAACGGTAGCTGCACGAATCTCAGGCTGCCTGGAGGACAACTCGGCATGGATGAAAGAACATCACCTACAGCTCAACCTGGCAAAGACTGAGTTTCTTGTCTTCCCTGCCACTCCAACTCTACAGCATGGCTTCACGTTTCAGTTAGGTTCATCAACAATTGCCCCATCAACTTCGGTCAGAAATCTTGGTGTAATCTTTGATGACCAGCTGACCTTCAAAGAGCACATTGCAAAGACTGCTCGATCTTCCAGGTTTGCATTACACAACATCAGAAAGCTCAGGCCCTTTCTGACAGAGCATGCTGCACAACTTCTTGTCCAGGCCCTTGTCATTTCTAGGCTGGACTACTGCAATGCTCTTCTGGCTGGACTTCCATCAAACACAATCAAACCTCTACAAACGATTCAGAATGCAGCGGCACGACTGGTCTTCAAAGAGCACAAAAGAGCCCATGTTACACCTCTCTTTATCTCCTTGCACTGGCTACCAGTGGCAGCTCGCATCAAGTTCAAGACACTAATGCTTACATACAGAATGACCACAGGCTCAGCACCCTCCTACTTCCACTCACTATTACGAATCTACATCCCCTCCAGAAGTCTGAGATCTGCTAGTGAGCGACGCCTTGTGGTACCATCACAGAGAGGCTCAAAATCACTCTCCAGAACATTCTCATTCACCATTCCTGGATGGTGGAATAATCTTCCCACCCCTATCCGGAATGCTGGATCCCTGTCAATCTTCAAGCAACAACTGAAAACTCATCTCTTTTGGCACTACTTGACTTCATCCTAAACTTGTTCTAAAAAAACAAAACAAAAAAACTTTCCCTTTATCTTTCTCTCCTTCCCTTGCTAGCTTGTACTTATTTGAACAATGACAGACTTGGTGTTACGAGCACTTCCTCTGTCTGATTGCCTCTTCAAGATGAATCGCTTTATGTATTCCCCAATTGTAAGTCGCTTTGGATAAAAGTGTCTGCCAAATGACTAAATGTAAATATAAATGTGTTGTGCAGCACTTTCCCAAAATTAAAAGTTGTTAAATGTTCATTTGATAACATTTTAAACATTAATTAAAATGTTAAAGTGTGATATCGATATACAACCCCAAATCAGAAAAAGTTGGGACAGTATGGAAAACGCAAATAAAAAAAGAAAGTAGTGATTTCTAAATTGACTTTGACTTGTATTTCATTGCAGACAATATGAACACAAAATATTTCATGTTTTGTCTGGTCAACTTCATGTCATTTGTAAATATACATCCTTTCCTGTCATTCAGACCTGCAACACATTCCAAAAAAAGTTGGGACAGGAGCAATTTAGGGCTAGTAATGAGGTAAATTGGTTAAATAATGATGTGATTTGAAACAGTTGATATCAACAGGTGATTGTAATTATGATTTGGTACAAAAGCAGCATCCAAGAAAGGTCTAGTCCTTTAGGAGCAAAGATGGGCCGAGGATTGCCAGTTTGCCAACAAATACGTGAGAAAATTATTGAAATGTTTAAAAACAATGTTCCTCAAAGAAAGATAGGAAGAGATTTGGATATTTCACCTTCAACAGTGCATAACATAATTAAAAGATTCAAGGAATCTGGAGGAATTTCAGTGCGTAAAGGACAAGGGCGCAAGCCTAAGCTGAACAACCGTGATCTCCGATCCCTCAGGCGGCACTGCATCAAGAATCGTCTTTCATCTATAAGCGATATCACCACATGGGCTCAGGACTACTTTGGCAAACCTTTGTCAAGTACCACAATACGTAGTTACATCCACAAATGCCAGTTAAAACTGTACTGTGTCAAAAGGAAGCCCTATGTTAACAGTGTCCAGAAGCGCCGTCGACTTCTCTGGGCTCGGAGGCATCTGGGATGGACCATCACACAGTGGAAACGTGTACTGTGGTTAGATGAATCAGTATTTCAGGTATTTTTTGGGAGGAATGGATGCCGTGTGCTCCGGACCAAAGAAGAAAAGGATCATCCAGACTGTTACCAGCAACAAGTCCAAAAGCCAGGGTCTGTCATGGTATGGGGTTGTGTCAGTGCCCTTGGCAAAGGTAACTTGCACTTCTGTGATGGCACCATTAATGCTGAAAAGTACATAGAGATTTTGGAGCACAATATGCTGCCTTCAAGAAGACATCTTTTCAAGGGACGTCCATGCATATTTCAACAAGACAATGCAAAACCACATTCTGCACACATTACAAAGTCCTGGCTGCGGAGGAAGAGGGTACGGGTACTTGACTGGCCTGCCTGCAGTCCCGACCTGTCTCCAATAGAGAATGTGTGGCGCATTTTGAAGCGCAAAATGCGACAACGAAGACCCCGTACTGTTGCCCAACTTAAGACTTGTTTGCAGGAAGAATGGGACAAAATTATACCTGAAACACTTCATCACTTGGTGTCTTCAGTCCCTAAACGTCTTTTAAGTGTTGTGAAAAGGAATGGCAACATTACAAAGTGGTAAATGCTTTACTGTCCCAACTTTTTTTGGAATGTGTTGCAGGTCTGAATGACAGGAAAGGATGTATATTTACAAATGACATGAAGTTGACCAGACAAAACATGAAATATGTTGTGTTCATATTGTCTGCAATGAAATACAAGTCAAAGTAAATTTAGAAATCACTACTTTCTTTTTTTATTTGCGTTTTCCATACTGTCCCAACTTTTTCTGATTTGGGGTTGTACATAAGTGTTATAGCTTTATTTATTTATTAATTTTACATTTATTTATTTATTTTTCAGAAGGGAGACTTCAATGCTTTAATTAAAATGGTTTCAAGATTGTAGCAATAAAGGATTTGTTCACACAAATAACTTGTTCTTATTCTTTTAAGAGTCATTGTTACCGATAATAATTATTGTTTAATACATACCGTGAAACCGTGATATTTTCTGAGACGATTATCATACTGTGAAAATCTCCTACAGTTACAACCCTATACTCAGTACACAAGAGCCATACTCAATTACCTCTTTATACATGTACAGTACTCAATTATAACATAATTACTGTGATTCAGCAAAAGAGCCCACATTACAAATGTTGTAGCTCACATTCAGTAAGTCAGTCTGGACTCAGCATTTACTACAACTTTGTAAAAATCACTCATTTGAATTAATAACTGGACGTAGTTAATGTTTTGTTTTTGCACTATGACTGGAATTAGTAGACGGTCCCTTAAACAACATTAGCGCTTATCTGCACATAGCTATGTATCTGACATGAGAACAGAAAACATTAAATAAGTAAGACTTTACAATAACTAATAATAATACAGAACCTAAAACTAACTTTAAAAGCGACTATAACAAATCTGATCTGCCAAAGATAAATCAATAAAGAGAAGAGAAGCGTTAGCAGCAATGCATTACACTCAGTGATCACGAGACATTCAGTAACAGCACATTATCAGTCCAAACATGGAAAATGTGTCTCATGTTTGTGTTTCTATGTGAAACACCGTGAATTACTGACCTCTCCTCAGACTCGACGCTGCAGCTGCGTCCGAAAGCTTTATGACTCGCTCCTTTATCAGACAATGACTTTACAGACAGCGTTTGTTCCTCCGAAAGAGACTTCAGACAGACTTCTGAGACAACATCACGATTTAATGATCTACAACAACAGAGCTTTGCTGAGAAGCGAGTACTTCATTACTGCTACAATACTACTTTCTCTTCTTCTCTTGGTTAATGGCGGATTGCAAACAACTTTTAGGCGCATACCGCCACCTACTGTACAAGAGTGTGTAACATCATGTGATTTTAAGTGTGCTCATATTCTGATACTGCCAATAATAATAATAATAATAAATCGATCAGATGAAGGCAGTAAGTGAAGATAACGCTGGATTAAGTCTGTCTTGTTGTCTTCTTGGAATGAACTGAAGTGTTTTCATCTTCCGGAAGCAGAACAAAAAGAGGGCGTTTCTCAATTACTGGGCGTGTCCACATCAGGACAGACGTTTTTAACTCATCAGAAAAGATAAGATTTAACACATTTGCTTAAAGAGGTTTTGTGTTTGATTAGAAATTAAAGCAAAAGCTGAAGATTTTTTGTGGTGTATCTTCCATCAGTGTCTTTGCAAATCTACACGATCACTAAAACTGATGGTGATTAACCTCATTCTTTTGTCTCTATACATAAAGAGACATTTGTATAGATGGCCGAACATTATCACCTGATTTTGTTAATGTGTTCATTTGCATTAAGCACCCAGTTTGTGTTTGTCTATCATTTAAATGAATAGCTTACATTTACAAAATGAGATGTTTTTAATGAAAGTAAAGTCCATGCTTAATACAATTCTCGATGAAATTAAAATGTTAAATAAAAAAAAAAAAAATCAATTTAGTTTTATACAGTATGTGGCAGAGATGGTCAAGTAGAGAGAGATTACAGAACAAAGAACAAAGGTCAGTTTCAAATTAAGAAACGCTCTTGATCTGTGATTTAGCTCAAATTAAAGAAAAGTTTGTTTCAAGGCATTGTGACTTTTCTTAAATCATAAACAAAGTGCAAAATATTTGACATTTTATTTATTGATGATTTTATATTTTATAATAGTGAATTATAATTTCAAAATATAAAGCAGAAGGTAAAAATGAATGACTAATAAGCCAATAAGTTGCTGCCATCTACTGGTTATAGTGGTTATTTGATGTAATTTTACTTTAAATAATTGTTTGTTTACCACAAAAATGTTATTAAAAATAAAATTTAAATTGAATATTTTTTAGAGTTTAAAGTGCTGTAAATAGTTGTGTTGTCTCTGAAAAGTGCTTGAATTTCTCTCTCAAAAGGTTGTACAAACCCTGAAATGAATGAGGTAATAACATTTGTCTATTTCTGCACAGCAGCATGTTATCCTGTAGTTATCATTACTTCTGGTTTTCTACATCAGCGCTGTTTGAAGTTTCTCATGTGCAACAGCTCTGCTTATTATTTGATGCTTCAGCTGTATTATTGCAGAGCTCTAAAGATTCTTTCCTATTACAGCAAATCTAAATCTGCTTGAAGCTTTACAACCATCAGCACTATTAATAAAGAGAGAAAAATAAACACCAACCTGTTTGTTGTTCAGTATCTTCAGTGTGTTTGATTCTGCAGGGTTCTGGATCTCTCATCTTCTCTCTGTCCTCTTTAATAAACTCAGTCTTTGCAGATTTCAGCTCTTCCTGATGCTCTGATGCTCGTCTTCACTTGTGAACTGATGGGAATATTACAGCATTTATTGCTGAATTACTGTGGGCGGAGCTTCACTGATGATGTGATTCTTGTGGGAGGAGCTTCACTGATGATGTGATTCTTGTGGGAGGCGCTTCATTGAAGAATCTATCTCAAGTGTTTCTGCTGTGATTTTATTTCTACTCTTCTGTCATCTTTGACAGATCAAATTTGTTACTTTACATTGTTAAAATATACTGGAACAGAAACTGATAAATACTTTACGCTGAGCCTATAATGAGCCACGTGAGGCATTTTAAATCTATGTTAATATAGATAAATATGAGTAAAGTTTGACAATGAAACAATAAATATTCCTTGTGCTGCTTTATTTTAAAAGGTTTATGATCTTTGTCTTCTTTGATCTAAGTTCATTATTGAAATGAATGTATAGTTATCATAAAAGCAGACTATATTTAGATTCATATGGACTGCTGTAACCTGTAGTGGTTGATGAAGATGAGTGTCATTAGTGTTTGTGTTATTGTTGTGTTATTATTGATGTTTCATGTCATATTGTGATAATAACAGTATTATCTTTCAGTAGAGCATGTTTTATAGGCTTTTATCTTATATCCTGACTCTTATAATCAGTTTCTAACAGCAAACACTCAGAATAAAGTGAGATGATCTGCTGATGATCCTGAATGTCTTGTTGAATGAGTGTTGAGCGTCTGAGACTCATCAATATTAACAGCTGCTGAAAACACTCTTTATTTCATGTCAATAGTTGCTGTTTTCACCTCATTTATTATGCTGATGTCTTCAGATCTCCTGAAAATGATCATTTAAAGCTCATTTCATTGGTGTCAACAGACTGAGGGTTGTTTGTTACAAACGTGCATTTATTTCTGACTTTATACTTTCAAATCTTTTTTATCTGCTGTTATTTTAATAAAGAAACAGAATAATGTTAGAATTAGAAATAAAAATTCGGTAATTAGCATCAGTTTTATTTATTTTAATGATAGACAGATGTAGATGCTTAAATGTGTCAATTAGTATATGACTCAAAGACAAAACGTATTTTTATAGCAATAAATAAAAAAACAAATCAGGAATATTTAGAACAAAAATCATTTGAGAACATATTCAAATACTATATTTAAGGATAATGTATAATGTAGCCCCAAAATATTCATTATTTTATATTTGTCACTATCCTTCACAGCACTAGGTTTTACCCAATTGTTAGCAAGAACATTTTAATCATTAAAAATATAATTAAATATAGCATGATCACTTTTTTCTTTTACATATTTTAATAAGTACAGGTCAGAATAACTATGTTGTTTTATATAAATATATCTGTTATGCTGAATGATGATGAGACATTATTTCACCTATATTTTGACATTTTGTTTTCACAAAAGTTATTTGAAACATATAGACACTTGCACTTAATTGATTTTCTATGTAAAATCACTTTTGTAAATTTAATTTGATGCAGACTCTAAAATTTGACATCTGGATCCAGTGACAGATATATTAAAAACTGATATATTTTTGATTTTGTCAGATCAGCTCCTCCTACAGCAATTACATTTAAAAATTCTATTTACCCCGCGAGTTCTCCGCGGTCTTCGCTACTGCCATTTACATTCCACCTCAGGCAGACACGAGCTTGGCTTTGTCCAATCTCCACGAAGATCTCAGCGGCTACATCAACAAACACCCTGACGCTGCCTCTATCATCGCAGGGGACTTTAACAAAGCCAACCCCAGGAAGGTCATGCCTTAAGTCACTGCATTTGGAAACAAAGATGAAGTTCTCAAGGTGATTGCATACCTTGACTCTAGGGGTCAAACAACTAAAAATTAAGTGATTCTGGAGACAGACCTTAGTTTTAGTAGTCATGTCAAAGCAGTAACTAAATCAGCGGTAAATAGAAATAGAGTTTTTGTGCTGTACCAACATCAGATGTCCAACTACACTGATACTATATGGTAAAACAAGCTCCTTGACCACTGATTATGTTTGTTTCTTATTGAATCCATGGAAAGTAGCAGAAACACTCAAATAACACACGTAAATATCAGGCATGATTTACTTGTGTCACTTGTTGAACAGAATCTGTTGCAGGAATGACTCAAAGTCTGTTCACATCTCTGTGGTTAGATCAGTGTGCACAATAATGTGTCTTTGACCTTCATTATGTATGTTTTGATTATACGGTGTTGTAAATAAAATACAAATAATAAAAAAAAACATTTGTTCAATCTCCTCACATTCTCTCTTACCTGCCTCAAAGTCAGTCACACTGATGGGTCATTAGCAGCCTTTAGGGGAGGGCCCTTTGTGTCTCAGGTGAGAATCACTTAATATTCAAGGACATTGTCACTCCCTCGCATACAGGCTTTCAATCACAAAACATGTCTTAAAAATTTTTAATCAATGTATTGTTTTCTGTAAATGAGTAAGCAGAATGATTCTCACTTAATTGTGAAGTTAATATGTCGTGTTCCTGTGGCTCAGTGGTAGAGCATTGCGTTAGCAGCGCAAAGGTTGTGGGTTCAATTCCCAGGGAACACACATACTGATAAAAAAAAATTATAACCATGTATAATGCACTGTAAGTCGCTTATCTGCTAAATACATAAATGTAAATGTAATATTCTAGCCGACAAGACTGATTACTCTAAAGTCTTATTCAGGACTATTTAGTGTGGGTTTTATGGCCTTATTTCAGCTACATTTTTTTCTCCCAAAACTTACTAACCATGCATAATATTTTTTTTCTATAAAAATACAAACATGTACATCCATCTTGGTCACATAATATTGTAGCAAAGTTTGTGCTGAATACAAAAACAAATACATGTTGGTCATTAGTATGTTATAAGTAGCTGAAATAAGCACAAATATCAGGGCATGTCAAAACATCTCAAGGGCCCCAAAATCACCTCAGTCCCCAGAGGGTTAAGTATCTTCTTTATGAAGCGCTTATTGAGTGTGCTATGAAGGGTGAATTGGCGGAATCAATGAAACAAGGTATCATTTGTTTTATACCTAAGCCTAATAAGGATTCAACATGTTTAGATAATTGGCACCCAATCACCCTTTTAAACTCTGATTATAAGTTATTGGCTTGTATTTATGCTGAAAAGCTAAAACCTTGTTTAGCAGATACAATTTCTAACACTCAATCTGGATTTCTAAAAGGTAGACATATTTACATTTATGAGATGCTTTTATCCAAAGCAACTTACATTGCATTCAAGTTACAGTTTTACATTTTATCAGCTCTTGCTTTCCCTGGGAATCGAACCCATGATCTTGGCGTTGCTAGCGCCATGCTCTACCATTTGAGCTACAGGAAAGCCTAACAATATTAGATTAATTATAGATATTCTTGAATAATCTGAAATTATCATTTTGTTTATCGACTTCTATAAAGCATTCGATACAGTTGAGCATTCATTTATTTTTGAAGCCCTTTCTAGGTTTGGTTTTGGCAGATCTTTTATTAACATGATTCGTACTTTATATAATGGTATTAACAGCAGTGTTTCCTTAGCTTCCAGCACTTCTCCTCGTTTTCCTGTAGGACGTGGTATTCGCCAGGGATGCCCCATATCTCCCTTTCTTTATTTATTGGCTGCTGAGCTTCTAAGTTTGCATATAAAGCACTCAAATTTGGAAGGTATAAATATTGGAGAAAATACATTAATATTTATACATTAATACATTAAGCCAGTTAGCTGACGATACTTGTCTATTTCTTAAAGATGATTCACAACTTCACAACTTCTAACTTCAATTGCTATGAAAATCTTTGAGCGATTGGTACTTAGGTATCTAATTTCTAAAATCTGTTTGGATTCTCACCAATTCACCTCTAAGGCTAATAGGTCGGTTGATGATGCTGTGGCTCTGTGTCTCCATTCAATTTTGCAACACCTTGAAGCCCCCAACACTTATGTCAGAGTCCTTTTTGTGGACAATTAGTCTTAAGTCTTAAGACAATTAGTGTGGGGGCCCCACAAGGATGTGTACTGTCACCATTGTTGTACTCTGTGTACACTAATAATTGTTTCACATTGTAAATCAGTGCAAAATTGTAAGTTTGCAGATGATACTACATTGATTGGTATAATAACAGATGATAATGAATCAGACTATAGAAGGGAGGTTTCTACACTGTTTGAATGGAGTTGTACTCATAATCTGAAGTTGAATGTCCTAAAAACAAAGGAAATGGTGTTTGATTTCCGACGGAGGAATAATGCTGTCTTGCCATTGACTATTAATGGTCAGGACATTGAAAATGTTCAATATTTTAAGTTTCTCGGGACTACCATCTCTGCAACATTAAAGTGGGACAACAACCTAAGAGTGAAAAAAATCCAATTAAAGGCTTTTTTTCCTAAAACAGCTTAAAAAGTTTGGTGTATCTAAAGTTTGTATGTTAATTTTTTATAGAGCTGTCATTGAAAGCGTGCTGACTTTCTCACTTATAGTATGGTTTGGTAGCTCCACAACTCAGCAGAGAAGTCAGATTAATAACATAACTCGGGTTGCTTCGAAAATGATTGGTTGTGATCGTCCCACTATTGATGAGACTTATGTCTCACATTTGCAGAAAAAAGGTTTAACAATCCTGAAAGATCCCTTACATCCAGCCAGACACCTCTTTACGCCTCTTTCTTCAGACAGATGCCTTAGAGCAATTAAAACTAAGTCTACACATTTTCTGAACAGCACTTATTGTAGGATTGTTCATGCTCTTAATTCCTCTGGTATCTATGCATCTGCATTTCACTCCTTATAATTGATAGGACATACAGTGCCCTCCACTAATATTGGCACCCTTGATAAATATGAGCAAAGGCAGCTGTGAAAATAAATCGGCATTGTTTATCCTTTTGATCTTTCACTCAAAAAATGCACAAAATTCTAACCTATCATTGAAGTAAAACAATTGAAAGTGGGGAGAAAATCTCATGATGAAATAAATGTTTTTCTCCAATGGATGTTGGCCACAATTATTGGCACCCCTAGAAATTCTTGTGAGTAAAATATCTCTGAAGTATATTCCATTCATATTTAATTTTTTTAGCACACCAGGGTGACTAGGAGCATGAAATTGTCCAGCCATGACTTCCTGTTCCACATGATTATAAATATGAGGAACACAAAGACCAAATTCCCTTAATCATCCATCACAATGAGAAAAACCAAAGAATATATTTCTGATGTGCAGCAAAAGATAATTGAGCTTCACAAATTAGTGAAGTGGCTTTAAGAAAAGAGCTAGAGCAGTGAAAAATCCCATTTCCACCATCAGGGCAATAATTAAGAATTTCCAATCAACAGAAAATGTTACGAAACTGCCTGGAAGAGGACGTGTGTCTATATCGTCCTAATGCACGGTGAGGAGGAGAGTTTGAGTGGCTAAAGACTTTCCAAGGATCACAGCTGTAGAATTGCAGAATATAGTTGAGTCTCGGGGTCAGAAAACATAAGAAAAAAATTGTCAAACAGTCCCGACATTACCACATGTTGTTTGGGAGGGTTTCAAGAAAAATGCTCCTAGCTCATTCAAAAACAAACTCCAGCATATTCAGTTATCAGACATGACTGTAACTTCAAATGGGACTGGCTTCTATGATCAGATGAAACTAAAAAAATGAGCTTTTTAGCAGCAAACGCTCAAGATGGGTTTGGTGCACACAGGGATAAAAAAGTATTTACTTTTTGTGAAAGTAATTTACTGTTTCAGTAAATTACTTTCACAATTGTTTGGCTTGTAATGAAGTTTAAACATTTCTGTGTTTCTTTCTTTCTTTCCCTTTTTGGCAAAGGATTGATTACCGGATGGGCATCCAAGATGTAGGTGACTTTGTTTCTTCAGTAGAACACAAATGAAGATTTGTAATTCCTTTAAACCGTTGCAGTCTGTCAGTCATATAATGGCACTCAATGGTACTCACGGCTTTGAGAGAAAAAAAACAACAAAAAAAACATACACAGACCAAATTAAACCCTGTGGCTTGTGACGACACATTGAGGTCTAAAGACACGAAACGATCGGTCTGTGCACTGAACTGAACAGTATTTATATATATATTTTACCTCTGATATCGTCACGAGCCGCAGGGTTTAATTTGGTTTTGTCTGTGTATGTTTTATTTTGTTTTTTTCTCTCAAAGCCGTGAGTCCCATTGACTGCAATTATATGACTGACAGACTACAACGGTTTGAGTTAAAACTCTTTGTGTTCTACTGAAGAATTCTGAAGAAGTCACCTACATCTTGGTTGCCCTTGCGGTAAGCAGATAAACAATTTTAGATAAAAAAAAAAAAAAACATGTTTGGGTGAACTATCCCTTATGAGCTGCACATATGCATTATAAGACAATTGAACATAATATGAAACTCATAAGAAAGCACAATGATATAATTTATATCATGAAGCAAAATGGCATACAAGACAAATTGTTTGACATTGTTCTTTAAGCAAGAACCTCACAGTTCAATCTGCTGGTTTTGAAGATGAAGATGAACTTTATTCACTGTGAAAACATTAGATAATGTTTCTTCGTAATGACTGGTTAGAACAGATTTATCCAGATTATATTTTATTGCTTGATGCATGATTGTGTCACATTTGGAGAGGACGCAGCATCAGACCTGAAAGATCTTAAGATGATCTACTTTCTGTGATAGTTTTTTGTATGACTGTGTAGTGTAGATGAATCACTGAAACACTTGCAGTGCAGTGCAGTGATACGGTTTCTCTCTAGTGTGGATCATCTCATGTGTTTTCAGACTTGATGACTGACTGAATCTCTTGTCACAGTGTGAACACTTATAAGGTTTCTCTCCAGTGTGGATCCTCTCATGTGTTTTCAGAGTTGATGACACACTGAATCTCTTGTCACAGTGTGAACACTTATAAGGTTTCTCTCCAGTGTGAATCCTCTCATGTGTTTTCAGGTGTCCTGACTGACTGAATCTCTTGTCACAGTGTGAACACTTGTAAGGTTTCTCTCCAGTGTGAATTCTCTCATGCAGTTTTAAACTGCTCGCTGTAGTAAAAGTCTTCTCACACTCAAAGCACATGTACTCTCTCACACCAGTGTGTATTTTCTGATGTTCTTTCAAATGATCTAGACGTGAAAAACTCTTTCCACACAAATGACATGAATATGGCTTCTCCTTTGTATGAACTCTCAGGTGATTCTTCAGGACTAAAGCCCACAAAAATGTTTTCCCGCATTGATCACATGTGTAGTTTCTCTCTATTGTGGATTTTCATGTGATTCTTAAGGGTTGATGAGTGTGTGAAACTCTTCCTGCACTGATCACAACTGAACGGTTTCTCTCCAGTATGAACTCTCATGTGACGCTCAAGACTTGTTTTGTTTGTCAAACTCTTTCCACACTGAGTGCAGGTGAAAGATTTATTGGTTTTTCTTTTCTTTAAAACTTTCTGAGTTTGAGAGCAACTCAAAGGTTTTTTTTCAGTTCTGAAGTGATTTATTCCCTCAACTTCACTCAATTCTTCATTCTCCCCATTTTTTTTAATCAACTCTGAAATAAAAGTAAAAATGGTTTATTTTCATTAACTCATAAAAAAAGAAATCTGAAAAGACAAACACGAACAGCAAAAAGTAGACAATTGCTATACAACATTTTGATGCAGTTTTATAAATACATCAAGTACATTTTATATACATCTCTGCAACTTTTTCATTCATCAATGAATGAGGTACATTGATCTTCAAATTATGACTTTTAAAACATTATAGGCACAAATCCCATGTTTCTATAGAGAGAACTATTAAATATGTTTGATCAACTACACAATTATCTAACAAATCATTTTGTTGAAAAAAAGTACCCAGTTTACAGAAAGTGTCTCTTATTATTTGATTATTCCAAGGTCTGTCTGAATACTCGATTCTGATTGGCTGGCAGGTGTTGATTAAATTCGTTGAACTGCACAGGTCAGTTTAATCACCGTTCCATATTAATGTGCTGCTTTAATATATGCACACTAACCAACAAGCATCACTCACTCGCACACACACACACACTCGCACACACTCGCGCACACACTTGCACACACACTCGCACACATACACAAGGAGAGAGTGTGAGTTGGAAGATCGCAGATTGCGCTGCACACATACATGAACTTCTTGTCAACGCTTCCCCACGATTTTTATTAATAAAATAGCCTAGATACTAGATCGCTACATTATATTCCTCAGCAACGATGGTAAAATGGCTGTTTTTTAAGTAATTGTTTGTAGAGATAGACGTGCGCAGGTAACAACTGTCATCTCTCTCTCTCTCTCGATAATTACGTTAACTGAAATACATGATATAATTCGTTCAAATAAATGTGATGATTGTGATCTTATACTGCACTATTTCATCTCTGTGTCTGATTTGAAGCGGGCAGAATGCTGAGCTAACGAGCCGTAGCTGACGAAAATAACTATCATTTTTACCCATTCGGTGCAAAGAGCAAGAACTTGTCTATAACTTGGCAAATGACCAATTGACCTTGGAATAAGCGGGATAATCAATGGCTAGCCATGCATTAAAAGATTTTAAGTGCACTTTGCGGAGGCAAGCACCCTCGGCTGCACGTCGGGCGGTTCTTTGCCTCCACGTCGTGCATTTAAAATCCTTTAATGCACGGCTAGCCGTTGATTATCCCTTACTTATTTAGCTATATTACTGCAGAGCTCTAAATAATATTCCAATCACAACACAAACAATCTACAACTACTTGAAGCTTTATAACCATCAGCATTATTAATAAAGAAAGAAAAATAAACAGCAACCTGTTTGTTGTTCAGTATCTTCAGTGTGTTTGATTCTGCAGGGTTCTGGATATCTCATCTTCTCTCTGTCCTCTTTACTAAACTCAGTCTTTGCAGATTTCAGCTCTTCCTGATGCTCGTCTTCACTTGTGAACTGATGGGAATATTACAGCATTTACTGCTGAATTACTGAATGTGTGATTGTTGAGAGGAGCTTCACTGAACATTAATTTCTGTGTGGAAGAAGCAGATTTGCCAAAATAAACAATAAATCAGTTTATGTATTTTTAACTAATTCACACATTTAAGCATTAATATAAGTAAAGCAGATGTCCTCCAAATTATATCTTTGAAGCCTTAAACATACAAAGTGTTGTCCAGGGCCAGTTCTAGACATTTGGAGGCCCCCCATCCCAATAAAAATCAATATGCATTTATTTGATCAGAAATAACTAAAATATTGTGAAACTTACATTTTTTTAATAAAAAATAAATACAATGGTTTTCTATTTTTTACCATACTTTAAAAAAATATCTATTTATTTGAGTCATAGCTGAATTTTAAGCATCAATTTCACACACCCTTATGAATAAATGTATTAATTTCTTTAAAAAATAAAAAAACTGACCCATTGAATAGCAAACTTTTGAATGGCATTGTTACAAAATATTTCTATTTTAAATAAATGCGTTTTTTTTCTCTTTTTTTAAAAAAAATACACACATGCATGTATATATTTAAGTAAAACATGTTATATTGGAATATTAAATATTTATATTTAATATAAATTATATAAATATATGCATATAAATACATGTATATATTTTAAAAATATATACTGTATGTGTGTGTATTTATATATGCATAACAAATATACACAGCACACACAGACACATATACTGTATTATGTAAACAAAAACTTATTTTTTGGATGTGATTAATCGCGATTAATCGTTTGACAGCACTAATTATTATTATTATTATTTTGCATAAATATAAATTAATTACATGCATTTTTCTTAGCCCTTTTGCTCACTCTGGATAAGATCCGTGTGCACAAATAAACTTACAACAGAGTTCACGTGTGATTCATGAAACATTCGTATGCCGTCAATCTCATCGTATGAATGATCGCACGTTGATAAATGTGGCGGCAGAAAACAATCGTCATTTGAATATCACATCCCTAAAAACACCCCGGTTTAGAAGCCTCGCCCCTAGAGTTTACGACACAAAGAACATAACCCGGCCAGAAAGAGGAAGTAATATCATTAAAGAGAAATTGATCTCTATAAAAAAAAGTTATAATACACCAAAATCAAGCCTAGCGTTAGTTCTGGCAGGTCACGCTCACATTAGCTGACTCTCAGCTGATCTCCATCTACCTATAGGAATACCACACCTATCTAAGCATCCATATATAAGGTCCCTCAGTATTATCAGCAGTTTTCACATTGCTCAATAGCTTATTACCCTCCTCCATCCCCCAACTCCTCCTCTGTCAGTCAGGATCCAGCTTCTGATTCTCTTTTCAATCAGACTAATTCAAAAATGTGTTCATAAAATTACTGAACTTTAACAATATCTGCAATACTTTGTTGGTTCAGTTTTGTTTACCCTGGGGGGTTATCACTGCTTATATGCTAGGCTGCATGGATTCGCAGGGAGTCCTTGCCCAGAACAGAACCATACCGCCAATCCAAACTGTATGCTAATTGTCAATCATCTTTGACGATAGTGGTCCTGACAGAAATAGCTTGCCGTTCCAATGTTTATAGTACATTCCTAGTGTCCAGACTGACTTAAAATTGGTTGATCGATTGATCAGCCGGCCGATTAATTGGGGCGATTTTTGGCATTTTTTTATTAACCTGCATCGGCCGATTCTTCTGCAAATTATGCTGATTTATAGGCAGGCGCATCTGCGGGCAGCTAGGTGTTGTTGAGGAACGGCGTACCGGAGAATCTCTCTCTGAGGCTGTGAGACGGAGCAGCTCACACTCTGCAGCCGCGACTCGTTCACACACAGCTTCAGCTAACGATGACCGGGAAAAACAGACCGTTTCTACAGTAATTACGTTTAACCCTACTAGAATTCAGTGTTTCCCACAGGATTTTGTGGGACTTGTGGCGGCAGGTGACGTCACATATTAATTTGCATATTCATGATGTCATTGCAAGTTTGCGTTCAGACGAGTTTTGGCACTTAAGATCTGTTCTAAATGTCACATACTGTAATTAATACAACTGAATGTCTAAAGCTGTTCACACTATATTTTCTGTTGTCATACATAAAACAAGTATAAATAGTAAACAGGAACCATTAATTTTACATGTTAACCAGGAATCACTCTCACTATACTCTTGTGTATGATTATAAATCATAATCCTGATTTATAATCGCGACATCGTCTGATAACATCAATATACATCTAACTTACACTAAAAAGAGACTATATGCGGTGGTTTTGTCTGTATTACGGTTTTGTCTCATTCAGCGCACTGTCTGCGTCTGAGTAACAAGCTATGAGCATATTAACAGACGAATTATGTTCATATTTAAAAGTCCAAACAGTCAGTAAGCGACAGGTGCTTGGAAACGCTGTTTTGTAAATGATTTACTGACGATTTTGCTGCGTTACGGCCAACTGAATGCCAAATGTCGAGAGCGCATTTTGGTAGCGCGAAAGTAGATTAATATAATGCACGAGCGCGAATCTCCCTGCTTGCGCGCAAATTCTCTAGAGAAATTCCAGGATCAGTTCCCTCTTCACTTAGGCCTAGTATTTTCATCGGGTCAGTCATAGAAAAATCTGATTGGTTGATAACTTTTGACGTTTAATCCAGGTGTGAAAATAATTAATATCTAGTGCAAGAGCATGGAGAGATGTGCCAGTGCACAGGACAGAGTTTGAGCACGCACACTTGAGCAAGAGGAGAGACACGTTTTAAGTGCGTGCACTCTCTCTGCGCGAGAGCAGCGTATATCCGAGCGTGCGCGTCCGATTTTGTGCGAGAGCAAAGGAAATCCGCGCGCGAGCAGGGAGATTTGCGCTCGCGCATTATATTAATCTACTTTCGTGCTACAAAAATGTGCTCTCGACATTTGGCAGTAAAATAATGCCATATTGTTGCGGCCCGCCACAAGTAAAGATATTGAGCTTGTCTGAGGGAGTGTGGACAGTTCTTGAGCACACAGAACGAGCAGTGCGAAACACGTCGGGCGAGGGGAGATTTTCCTCTAGTTAATCGATCGCGGATGGTTTCATTATCTCGGGTGGATAAAAAAAAAAAAAACAGTGTAAGAGATAACAAAAATGTGCCACCAAATATACTTGGGCGGCCGTTAATATACCTGGGCGGCCCGCCCAGGTAAAGTCTATGTGTGGGAAACACTGAGAATTGATGCCGACCGTGCTTATCATATTCATAAGTGCAACAAGTCATTTGCATGAGAAAGAAACATGTGCAATTCAGACAAAACTTATGAGCTGATTATAACAAGCACGTTAAAGGCACAATATGTAAGTTTTTTTTTTAAATATCCAAAAACCACTAGAACAGTGTTATATATTTTGCTGACTTGTGTACTTACGTTATGACAAATGTTTCAGAGCTGCTCTGAGAGAAAAGGACCACTACAACCCGTCAAAATAAAAGTTTGATTTAACTTGAAGTTATGACAGAAATACAGTATATTAGCATTGAACAATATACTTAAGTTATAACAACAATAATATTCTTTATAATAATGAATTTATTTAAACATTAGTTTTAAGGAATATCATGTTTGTCCATGTTTTAACTTAGTATACCTCTGTTGTGCAGCACTCTCCCAAAAATAAAAGTTGTTAAATTTGATAACATTTTAAAACATTAATTAAAATGTTAAAGTGTGACATGTGATATACATAAGTGTTATAGCTTTATTTTTAATAGTTTTTTTTTATATATTTATTTATTTATTTTTCAGAAGGGAGTCTTCAATTCTTTAATTAAAATGGTTTCAAGTTTGTTGCAATAAAGGATTTGTTCACTCAAATAACTTGTTCTTATTCTTTTAAGAGTCATTGTTACTGATAATAATTATTGTTTAACACATACCGTGAAACCGTGATATTTTCTGAGACGATTATCATACTGTGAAAGTCTCCTACAGTTACAACCCTATACTCAGTACACAAGAGCCATACTCAATTACCTCTTTATACATGTACAGTACTCAATTATAACATAATTACTGTGATTCAGCAAAAGAGCCCACATTACAAATGTTGTAGCTCACATTCAGTAAGTCAGTCTGGACTCAGCATTTACTACAACTTTGTAAAAATCATTCATTTGAATTAATAACTGGACGTAGTTAACGTTTTGTTTTTGCACTATGACTGGAATTTGTAGACGGTCCCTTAAACAACATTAGCGCTTATCTACACATAGCTATACATATCTGACATGAGAACAGAAAACATTAAATAAGACTTCACAATAACTAATAATAATACAGAAGCTAAAACTAAGTTTAAAAGCGACTATAACAAATCTGATCTGCCAAAGATAAATCAATAAAGAGAAGAGAAGCGTTAGCAGCAATGCATTACACTCAGTGATCACGAGACATTCAGTAACAGCACATTATCAGTCCAAACATGGAAAATGTGTCTCATGTTTGTGTTTCTATGTGAAACAGCGTGAATTACTGACCTCTCCTCAGACTCGACGCTGCAGCTGCGTCCGAAAGCTTTATGACTCGCTCCTTTATCAGACAATGACTTTACAGACAGCGTTTGTTCCTCCGAAAGAGACTTCAGACAGACTTCTGAGACAACATCACGATTTAATGATCTACAACAACAGAGCTTTGCTGAGAAGCGAGTGCTTCATTACTGCTACAATACTACTTTCTCTCAGTTCTCTTCTTCTCTTGGTTAATGGCGGATTGAAACAACTTTTAGGCGCATACCGCCACCTACTGTACAAGAGTGTGTAACATCATGTCATTTTAAGTGTGTTCATATTCTGATACTGCCAATAATAATAATAAATCGATCAGATGAAGGCAGTAAGTGAAGATAACGCTGGAGTCTTGCTGTCTTCTTGGAATGAACTGAAGTGTTTTCATCTTCCGGAAGCAGAACAAAAAGAGGGCGTTTCTCAATTACTGGGCGTGTCCACATCAGGACAGACGTTTTTAACTCATCAGAATAGATAAGATAAGATTTAACGCATTTGATTAAAGAGGTTTTGTGTTTGATTAGAAATAAAAGCTAAAGCTGAAGATTTATTGTGGTGTATCTTCCATCAGTGTCTTTGCAAATCTACTCGATCACTAAAACTGATGGTGATTAACCTCATTCTTTTGTCTCTATACATAAAGACACATTTGTATAGATGGCCGAACATTATCACCTGATTTTGTTAATGTGTCCATTTGCATTAAGCACCCAGTTTGCGTTTGTCTATAATTTAAATTAATAGCTTACATTTACAAAATGAGATGTTTTTAATGAAAGTAAAGTCCATGCTTAATACAATTCTCAATGAAATTAAAATGTTAAATTGTAGTTCAATTTAGTTTTATACATATGTGGCAGAGATGGTCAAGTAGAGAGAGATTACAGAACAAAGGTCAGTTACAAATTAAGAAACGCTCTTGATCTGTGATTCAGTTCAAATTAAAGAAAAGTTTGTTTCAAGGCATTTTATGACTTTTCTTAAATCATAAACAAAGTGCAAAATATTTGACATTTTATTTATTGATGATTTTATTTTATAATAGTGAATTATAATTTCAAAATATAAAGCAGAAAGTAAAAATGAATAATTAATAAGCCAATAAGTTGCTGCCATCTACTGCTTATAAAGGTTATTTGATGTAATTTTATTTTAAATAATTGTTTGTTTACCACAAAAATGTTATTAAAAATAACATTTAAATTGAATAATTTTTAGACTGTAAAGTAAATAATTTTAGTTTAGTTTAAAGTGCTGTAAATAGTTGTGTTGTCTCTGAAAAGTGCTTGAATTTCTCTCAAAAGGTTGTACAAACCCTGAAATGAATGAGGTAATAACAATTGTCTATTTCTGCACAGCAGCATGTTATCCTGTAGTTATCATTACTTCTGGTTTTCTACATCAGCGCTGTTTGAAGTTTCTCATGTGCAACAGCTCTGCTTATTATTTGATGCTTCAGCTGTATTATTGCAGAGCTCTAAAGATTCTTTCCTATTACAGCAAATCTAAATCTGCTTGAAGCTTTATAACCATCAGCACTATTAATAAAGAGAGAAGAATAAACAGCAACCTGTTTGTTGTTCAGTATCTTCAGTGTGTTTGATTCTGCAGGGTTCTGGATCTCTCATCTTCTCTCTGTCCTCTTTAATAAACTCAGTCTTTGCAGATTTCAGCTCTTCCTGATGCTCTGATGCTCGTCTTCACTTGTGAACTGATGGGAATATTCCAGCATTTATTGCTGAATTACTGTGGGCGGAGCTTCACTGATGATGTGATTCTTGTGGGAGGAGCTTCATTGAAGAATCTATCTCAAGTGTTTCTGCTGTGATTTTATTTCTACTCTTCTGACATCTTTGACAGATCAGATTTGTTACTTTACATTGTTAAAATATACTGGAGCAGAAACTGCTAAATACTTTATCCTGACTCTTATAATCAGTTTCTAACAGCAAACACTCAGAATAAAGTGAGATGATCTGCTGATGATCCTGAATGTCTTGTTGAATGAGTGTTGATCGTCTGAGACTCATCAATATTAACAGCTGCTGAAAACACTCTTTATTTCATGTCAATAGCTGCTGTTTTCACCTCATTTATTATGCTGATGTCCTCAGATCTCCTGAAAATGCTCATTTAAAGCTCATTTCATTGGTGTCAACAGACTGAGGGTTGTTTGTTACAAACATGTGCATTTTTTTCTGACTTTATACTTTCAAATGTTTTTTCTTCCTAGATATCTGCTGTTATTTTAATAAAGAAACAGAATAATGTTAGAATTAGAAATACAAATTTGGTAATTAGCATCAGTTTTTTATGATAGACAGATGTAGATGCTTAAATGTGTCAATTAGGCCTCGTTTACACTGCAGGTCTTGATGCTCAATTCCGATGTGTTGCCTATATCTGATTTTTTTGGCTGTCCGTTTACACGTTCTTTCAATTGTGACCCATATCTGATTCATGTGTTTACATCAGGGCTGGACTGGGACAGAAAATCGGCCCTGGCATTTTTTGGTCCAGGCGGCCCACCACAACTTATATATATACTGTATATATATATATATATATATAAAGAAGTCTCTTCTGCTCACCAAGCCTGCATTTATTTGATCCTAAATACAGCAAAGGCAGTAATATTGTGAAATATTTTTTACTATTTAAAATAACTGTTTTCTATTTGAATATATTTTAAAATGTAAGTTATTCCTGTGATTTCAAAGCTGAATTTTCAGCATCATTACTCTAGTCACATTATCCTTCAGAAATCATTCAAATATTCTGATTTGCTGCTCAAAAAAACATTTATTATTATTATTATTATTATTATGTTGAAAACAGGTGAGTAGATTTTTTTTCAGGTTTCTTTGATGAATAGAAAGTTCAGAAGAACAGCATTTATCTTAAATAGAAATCTTTTGTTTTAGTAGGCTACTGGTAGTGTAGATGTAGCCTATCATTGCATCTAGTTGTTTTGGATAAGAATAAAACGTCAGGTCTGACAATATTGTGACTTTTTTTATTTTAAATCTAGATTAATTCGCATTGGCCCATGGAAACATCTATGAACACACTTGACTTGCCTTGGCAAAAAAAAAATCGCAGACGAATTTACGTTTTATTAAAAAGTGTTTGCGTAATCTACACTTATGGTACACACATTAAGTTAGATGACTGCCTCCGTCCCGAGTCCCTATCAAGCACTTTACCGATTCAACTTCTCTCCTCTCCTCCTCCTGTCTGGCTCTTTGGCCTGCATAATTCACCGCAGAGCAAGCCTGTTCTTGATAAAAAATAAAATAAAGCGATCTTTATATTCTCATTCTTTTGTCTCTATACATAAAGACACATTTGTATAGATGGCCGAACATTATCACCTGATTTTGTTAATGTGTCCATTTGCATTAAGCACCCAGTTTGCGTTTGTCTATAATTTAAATTAATAGCTTACATTTACAAAATGAGATGTTTTTAATGAAAGTAAAGTCCATGCTTAATACAATTCTCAATGAAATTAAAATGTTAAATTAAAAAAAAAAAAAAAAATTCAATTTAGTTTTATACATATGTGGCAGAGATGGTCAAGTAGAGAGAGATTACAGAACAAAGAACAAAGGTCAGTTACAAATTAAGAAACGCTCTTGATCTGTGATTCAGTTCAAATTAAAGAAAAGTTTGTTTCAAGGCATTTTGTGACTTTTCTTAAATCATAAACAAAGTGCAAAATATTTGACATTTTATTTATTGATGATTTTATTTTATAATAGTGAATTATAATTTCAAAATATAAAGCAGAAAGTAAAAATGAATAACTAATAAGCCAATAAGTTGCTGCCATCTACTGCTTATAAAGGTTATTTGATGTAATTTTATTTTAAATAATTGTTTGTTTACCACAAAAATGTTATTAAAAATAACATTTAAATTGAATAATTTTTAGACTGTAAAGTAAATAATTTTAGTTTAGTTTAAAGTGCTGTAAATAGTTGTGTTGTCTCTGAAAAGTGCTTGAATTTCTCTCAAAAGGTTGTACAAACCCTGAAATGAATGAGGTAATAACATTTGTCTATTTCTGCACAGCAGCATGTTATCCTGTAGTTATCATTACTTCTGGTTTTCTACATCAGCGCTGTTTGAAGTTTCTCATGTGCAACAGCTCTGCTTATTATTTGATGCTTCAGCTGTATTATTGCAGAGCTCTAAAGATTCTTTCCTATTACAGCAAATCTAAATCTGCTTGAAGCTTTATAACCATCAGCACTATTAATAAAGAGAGAAGAATAAACAGCAACCTGTTTGTTGTTCAGTACCTTCAGTGTGTTTGATTCTGCAGGGTTCTGGATCTCTCATCTTCTCTCTGTCCTCTTTAATAAACTCAGTCTTTGCAGATTTCAGCTCTTCCTGATGCTCTGATGCTCGTCTTCACTTGTGAACTGATGGGAATATTCCAGCATTTATTGCTGAATTACTGTGGGCGGAGCTTCGCTGATGATGTGATTCTTGTGGGAGGAGCTTCATTGAAGAATCTATCTCAAGTGTTTCTGCTGTGATTTTATTTCTACTCTTCTGACATCTTTGACAGATCAGATTTGTTACTTTACATTGTTAAAATATACTGGAGCAGAAACTGCTAAATACTTTATCCTGACTCTTATAATCAGTTTCTAACAGAAAACACTCAGAATAAAGTGAGATGATCTGCTGATGATCCTGAATGTCTTGTTGAATGAGTGTTGATCGTCTGAGACTCATCAATATTAACAGCTGCTGAAAACACTCTTTATTTCATGTCAATAGCTGCTGTTTTCACCTCATTTATTATGCTGATGTCCTCAGATCTCCTGAAAATGCTCATTTAAAGCTCATTTCATTGGTGTCAACAGACTGAGGGTTGTTTGTTACAAACATGTGCATTTTTTTCTGACTTTATACTTTCAAATGTTTTTTCTTCCTAGATATCTGCTGTTATTTTAATAAAGAAACAGAATAATGTTAGAATTAGAAATACAAATTTGGTAATTAGCATCAGTTTTTTATGATAGACAGATGTAGATGCTTAAATGTGTCAATTAGGCCTCGTTTACACTGCAGGTCTTGATGCTCAATTCCGATGTGTTGCCTATATCTGATTTTTTTGGCTGTCCGTTTACACGTTCTTTCAATTGTGACCCATATCTGATTCATGTGTTTACATCAGGGCTGGACTGGGACAGAAAATCGGCCCTGGCATTTTTTGGTCCAGGCGGCCCACCACAACTTATATATATACTGTATATATATATATATATATATATATATAAAGAAGTCTCTTCTGCTCACCAAGCCTGCATTTATTTGATCCTAAATACAGCAAAGGCAGTAATATTGTGAAATATTTTTTACTATTTAAAATAACTGTTTTCTATTTGAATATATTTTAAAATGTAAGTTATTCCTGTGATTTCAAAGCTGAATTTTCAGCATCATTACTCTAGTCACATTATCCTTCAGAAATCATTCACATATTCTGATTTGCTGCTCAAAAAAACATTTATTATTATTATTATTATGTTGAAAACAGGTGAGTAGATTTTTTTCAGGTTTCTTTGATGAATAGAAAGTTCAGAAGAACAGCATTTATCTGAAATAGAAATCTTTTGTTTTAGTAGGCTACTGGTAGTGTAGATATGTAGCCTATCATTGCATCTAGTTGTTTTGGATAAGAATAAAACGTCAGGTCTGACAATATTGTGACTTTTTTTATTTTAAATCTAGATTAATTCGCATTGGCCCATGGAAACATCTATGAACACACTTGACTTGCCTTGGCAAAAAAAAAATCGCAGACGAATTTACGTTTTATTAAAAAGTGTTTGCGTAATCTACACTTATGGTACACACATTAAGTTAGATGACTGCCTCCGTCCCGAGTCCCTATCAAGCACTTTACCGATTCAACTTCTCTCCTCTCCTCCTCCTGTCTGGCTCTTTGGCCTGCATAATTCACCGCAGAGCAAGCCTGTTCTTGATAAAAAATAAAATAAAGCGATCTTTATATTCTCATTCTTTTGTCTCTATACATAAAGACACATTTGTATAGATGGCCGAACATTATCACCTGATTTTGTTAATGTGTCCATTTGCATTAAGCACCCAGTTTGCGTTTGTCTATAATTTAAATTAATAGCTTACATTTACAAAATGAGATGTTTTTAATGAAAGTAAAGTCCATGCTTAATACAATTCTCAATGAAATTAAAATGTTAAATTAAAAAAAAAAAAAAAAATTCAATTTAGTTTTATACATATGGCAGAGATGGTCAAGTAGAGAGAGATTACAGAACAAAGAACAAAGGTCAGTTACAAATTAAGAAACGCTCTTGATCTGTGATTCAGTTCAAATTAAAGAAAAGTTTGTTTCAAGGCATTTTGTGACTTTTCTTAAATCATAAACAAAGTGCAAAATATTTGACATTTTATTTATTGATGATTTTATTTTATAATAGTGAATTATAATTTCAAAATATAAAGCAGAAAGTAAAAATGAATAACTAATAAGCCAATAAGTTGCTGCCATCTACTGCTTATAAAGGTTATTTGATGTAATTTTATTTTAAATAATTGTTTGTTTACCACAAAAATGTTATTAAAAATAACATTTAAATTGAATAATTTTTAGACTGTAAAGTAAATAATTTTAGTTTAGTTTAAAGTGCTGTAAATAGTTGTGTTGTCTCTGAAAAGTGCTTGAATTTCTCTCAAAAGGTTGTACAAACCCTGAAATAAATGAGGTAATAACAATTGTCTATTTCTGCACAGCAGCATGTTATCCTGTAGTTATCATTACTTCTGGTTTTCTACATCAGCGCTGTTTGAAGTTTCTCAT
Organism: Aspiorhynchus laticeps; assembly: GCA_023376895.1. Classification (NCBI taxonomy): domain Eukaryota; kingdom Metazoa; phylum Chordata; class Actinopteri; order Cypriniformes; family Cyprinidae; genus Aspiorhynchus; species Aspiorhynchus laticeps. The sequence continues at coordinate 82,363 of JALXFT010004017.1, forward strand.
GTGCAACAGCTCTGCTTATTATTTGATGCTTCAGCTGTATTATTGCAGAGCTCTAAAGATTCTTTCCTATTACAGCAAATCTAAATCTGCTTGAAGCTTTATAACCATCAGCACTATTAATAAAGAGAGAAGAATAAACAGCAACCTGTTTGTTGTTCAGTATCTTCAGTGTGTTTGATTCTGCAGGGTTCTGGATCTCTCATCTTCTCTCTGTCCTCTTTAATAAACTCAGTCTTTGCAGATTTCAGCTCTTCCTGATGCTCTGATGCTCGTCTTCACTTGTGAACTGATGGGAATATTCCAGCATTTATTGCTGAATTACTGTGGGCGGAGCTTCGCTGATGATGTGATTCTTGTGGGAGGAGCTTCATTGAAGAATCTATCTCAAGTGTTTCTGCTGTGATTTTATTTCTACTCTTCTGACATCTTTGACAGATCAGATTTGTTACTTTACATTGTTAAAATATACTGGAGCAGAAACTGCTAAATACTTTATCCTGACTCTTATAATCAGTTTCTAACAGCAAACACTCAGAATAAAGTGAGATGATCTGCTGATGATCCTGAATGTCTTGTTGAATGAGTGTTGATCGTCTGAGACTCATCAATATTAACAGCTGCTGAAAACACTCTTTATTTCATGTCAATAGCTGCTGTTTTCACCTCATTTATTATGCTGATGTCCTCAGATCTCCTGAAAATGCTCATTTAAAGCTCATTTCATTGGTGTCAACAGACTGAGGGTTGTTTGTTACAAACATGTGCATTTTTTTCTGACTTTATACTTTCAAATGTTTTTTCTTCCTAGATATCTGCTGTTATTTTAATAAAGAAACAGAATAATGTTAGAATTAGAAATACAAATTTGGTAATTAGCATCAGTTTTTTATGATAGACAGATGTAGATGCTTAAATGTGTCAATTAGGCCTCGTTTACACTGCAGGTCTTGATGCTCAATTCCGATGTGTTGCCTATATCTGATTTTTTTGGCTGTCCGTTTACACGTTCTTTCAATTGTGACCCATATCTGATTCATGTGTTTACATCAGGGCTGGACTGGGACAGAAAATCGGCCCTGGCATTTTTTGGTCCAGGCGGCCCACCACAACTTATATATATACTGTATATATATATATATATATATATATATAAAGAAGTCTCTTCTGCTCACCAAGCCTGCATTTATTTGATCCTAAATACAGCAAAGGCAGTAATATTGTGAAATATTTTTTACTATTTAAAATAACTGTTTTCTATTTGAATATATTTTAAAATGTAAGTTATTCCTGTGATTTCAAAGCTGCATCATTACTCTAGTCACATTATCCTTCAGAAATCATTCACATATTCTGATTTGCTGCTCAAAAAAACATTTATTATTATTATTATTATTATTATTATTATGTTGAAAACAGGTGAGTAGATTTTTTTCAGGTTTCTTTGATGAATAGAAAGTTCAGAAGAACAGCATTTATCTTAAATAGAAATCTTTTGTTTTAGTAGGCTACTGGTAGTGTAGATGTAGCCTATCATTGCATCTAGTTGTTTTGGATAAGAATAAAACGTCAGGTCTGACAATATTGTGACTTTTTTTATTTTAAATCTAGATTAATTCGCATTGGCCCATGGAAACATCTATGAACACACTTGACTTGCCTTGGCAAAAAAAAAATCGCAGACGAATTTACGTTTTATTAAAAAGTGTTTGCGTAATCTACACTTATGGTACACACATTAAGTTAGATGACTGCCTCCGTCCCGAGTCCCTATCAAGCACTTTACCGATTCAACTTCTCTCCTCTCCTCCTCCTGTCTGGCTCTTTGGCCTGCATAATTCACCGCAGAGCAAGCCTGTTCTTGATAAAAAATAAAATAAAGCGATCTTTATATTCTCATTCTTTTGTCTCTATACATAAAGACACATTTGTATAGATGGCCGAACATTATCACCTGATTTTGTTAATGTGTCCATTTGCATTAAGCACCCAGTTTGCGTTTGTCTATAATTTAAATTAATAGCTTACATTTACAAAATGAGATGTTTTTAATGAAAGTAAAGTCCATGCTTAATACAATTCTCAATGAAATTAAAATGTTAAATTAAAAAAAAAAAAAAAAATTCAATTTAGTTTTATACATATGTGGCAGAGATGGTCAAGTAGAGAGAGATTACAGAACAAAGAACAAAGGTCAGTTACAAATTAAGAAACGCTCTTGATCTGTGATTCAGTTCAAATTAAAGAAAAGTTTGTTTCAAGGCATTTTGTGACTTTTCTTAAATCATAAACAAAGTGCAAAATATTTGACATTTTATTTATTGATGATTTTATTTTATAATAGTGAATTATAATTTCAAAATATAAAGCAGAAAGTAAAAATGAATAACTAATAAGCCAATAAGTTGCTGCCATCTACTGCTTATAAAGGTTATTTGATGTAATTTTATTTTAAATAATTGTTTGTTTACCACAAAAATGTTATTAAAAATAACATTTAAATTGAATAATTTTTAGACTGTAAAGTAAATAATTTTAGTTTAGTTTAAAGTGCTGTAAATAGTTGTGTTGTCTCTGAAAAGTGCTTGAATTTCTCTCAAAAGGTTGTACAAACCCTGAAATGAATGAGGTAATAACAATTGTCTATTTCTGCACAGCAGCATGTTATCCTGTAGTTATCATTACTTCTGGTTTTCTACATCAGCGCTGTTTGAAGTTTCTCATGTGCAACAGCTCTGCTTATTATTTGATGCTTCAGCTGTATTATTGCAGAGCTCTAAAGATTCTTTCCTATTACAGCAAATCTAAATCTGCTTGAAGCTTTATAACCATCAGCACTATTAATAAAGAGAGAAGAATAAACAGCAACCTGTTTGTTGTTCAGTATCTTCAGTGTGTTTGATTCTGCAGGGTTCTGGATCTCTCATCTTCTCTCTGTCCTCTTTAATAAACTCAGTCTTTACAGATTTCAGCTCTTCCTGATGCTCTGATGCTCGTCTTCACTTGTGAACTGATGGGAATATTCCAGCATTTATTGCTGAATTACTGTGGGCGGAGCTTCACTGATGATGTGATTATTGTGGGAGGAGCTTCACTGAAGAATCTATCTCAAGTGTTTCTGCTGTGATTTTATTTCTACTCTTCTGACATATTTGACAGATCAAATTTGTTACTTTACATTGTTAAAATATACTGGAACAGAAACAGCTAAATACTTTACGCTGAGCCTATAATGAGCCACGTGAGACATTTTAAATATATGTTAATATAGATAAATATGAGTAAAGTTTGACAATGGAAACAATAAATATTCCTTGTGCCGCTTTATTTTAAAAGGTTTATGATCTTTGTCTTCTTTGATCTAAGTTGATTATTGAAATGAATGTATAGTTATCATAAAAGCAGACTATATTTAGATTGATATGGACTGCTGTAACCTGTAGTGGTTGATGAAGATGAGTGTCATTAGTGTTTGTGTTATTGTTGTGTTATTATTGATGTTTCATGTCATATTGTGATAATAACAGTATTATCTTTCAGTAGAGCATGTTTTATAGGCTTTTATCTTATATCCTGACTCTTATAATCAGTTTCTAACAGCAAACACTCAGAATAAAGTGAGATGATCTGCTGGTGATAGTGAATGTCTTGTTGAATGAGTGTTGATCGTCTGAGACTCATCAATATTAACAGCTGCTGAAAACACTCTTTATTTCATGTCAATAGTTGCTGTTTTCACCTCATTTATTATGCTGATGTCTTCAGATCTCCTGAAAATGATCATTTAAAGCTCATTTCATTGGTGTCAACAGACTGAGGGTTGTTAAATAAAAATCAGGCATATTTAGAACAAAAATCATTTGAGGACATATTCAAATACTATATTTAAGGATCATATATAGTGTAGCCCCAAAATACATAATTATGATATGTTAAGTCATTATTATGAGAATATATTAGATTAAATTATTGTTAAATTATACTGCTTTGTCTCTGAAAAACAAACACATTTTTACAGTTCAGTTTCTCTGCTTTTTCAGACAGGCACTTTATGACTCTACGCTGCATGTGTCCTTATTTTCAGGTTGAACTCGATGTTAAATTAATAATGAAGGTAAAATATCAGGGATCCTCAATCTGGCTCATTAACCTCACTTTCCTGCAGAGTTTAGCTCCAACTTTGAAGACACTGACTATGTTTACATGGACATCACTAATCTAATTATTTACCTTATTCTGAATAAGACAATATTATGATTAAGGTGTTTACATGAGTTGCTTTTAGAATAATCCTTTCATGTTCCCGTTTTACATGTTATAGTAGATCGATTAATGGCATGCTGTAATGAGGCCGCTGAGGCTAATCCATTAGCAGAAGTTTATTAAGTTGAATTTCAGCAGACAGAAACATGAGTTCAGGCAAAGGGTCAATACCAGCATAACAGTCCGATCCATCAACATACACAGTAATCCAATAGACAAAGACGAGTAGGCAAGCAAAAGTTCCAAACACAAACATCGAGTCAGGCAGTCAAAGCAGAGGGGAAGATCCAGAATGTTCGTAGTCAGGTCAACAGGCAGAATCATACACAGAATAGGCAAAATGGATACTAGAGAAACGCTTGGTAAGGCAGGAATACTGGCAATACTTCACACAGGCCCAAAAGGCTAGCATGCTTATAAATGCTACAAACAGGAAATGACTAGAGAAGCAGAGGGAGTGGAGCATGATCAGTACTCGGGTGAGGGCTCCCTCTGCTGGTTTGGCATTACACATGCGTCATTACTTCCCCACGTGACGCCATCCAACATCCCCTCCAGAATTTTACATATAAATATATAGTTTGTCTTCGTGATGATGCCATATACAGTTTTGGGTGTTTCATTTTAAATTTTATGAAAGATGCAAGTGCAGTTAATTATTTGTACGTGCATACAGACGACGGTGGTGCTGAAGCTCTTTTATTTGCTGCCGTGTGTGTATCCTGTCACAAAATGTGGCGAAAAGTCCTACATGACGGTAATAGTGTGATTAAGGTGTGTACATGTCTATACTGCACTTCAATAATGCGACTAAAATAGGAATACTCCACATGTCTTAATTCGATTTGTGTTTACTTCGATTATGAATTTAGCCGGATTAAGGTAATCAAAAATCTCTGTTTACATGGTAGACTCTTAATCAGAGTATTGTCTTAATCGTATTAAAATCTGAATATTGATGTCCATGTAAACATAGTCACTGATCAGCATGCTCAGGTGTGTTTGATTAGGGTTAGAGCTAAACTCTGCAGGAAAGTGGATCTCGTGAGCCAGATTTGAGGATCCCTGTCCTATAGTATATGAAACAACAGGTTCTGAAAAGGTCTCTTTTGGTTTGAGACATTCCAGTTCAATTGAGTGACTAAAGAATGGCCAGTCAATAGGCGAGTTTCCATTGCAGATTTGCACAAAACTTTGGCGATATTTTATAAATGTCGATTTAAAAGTATTGCGAAATGACGGCGTTTCCATTAACTAATGTTATGCGACTAAAACGTAACCTTTTGCCTCTCGCGATAAGTCATGGCCACGGATTTTGGTGAGATTTGACGGATTTTGGATATATTTATTCAAAGGAGGCATATGCGTGTATCTTTACAGAAGCAGCACGGAGAGCCACTTCAGAAACATGCATGGCGTGGCTGGAATAAACACAAGCATTGACTAGTGGCCGCAGTCAGCTTCAGTGGCCGAATCAGAACCACGCTACACCGCAGACGTGTGCAGTGTACATTGTCTAAGCATTAATGGCAGGGAAAGCCCATTATATTCGAGAGAAAAACGTTTCCATTGCAGTTTTGCAAATTTTTTTTTCCTTCCAATTGCCTGAAAAACCACCTCATGCGAGCGTAAAAACTTTTTTTGCAATATATGGGAGTTTTTGTGAAATTGCCTCGTTTCCATTAGGCGTATTTTCAATTCGCAATTTTAATTTGCGCAATTTGAAGGGTAATGGAAACGCACCTAATGTTAGTATTTCTCCTAGTTGTATTACAGGGCTGCCTACACAAAACCTGCATGGGCCCAAAGGTACAAAAGTTGCTCTGGACCCACACTGGGCCATCATGGGACTAATGTGGACAGTCCTCTAGAGTGGGCTTCTCACAGAGGGCCTGCGGTGAGCCCAAAGCTGTGGTCCTCACCTGGGCAAGCCTGCACTGGGCCTGTTTAGGTTTGTGTGGGCTGGCCCTAGTCCACTGTGCCCACAAAAAGTTGAGTTTCAGTTGTAGAAAGCCAGTTAAAGAAAGAAGAGGAACTGTGATCTGAATGTGTGAGAATTCACAGCATCATCCGTCAAACTGGGTTCAGAGATGATCTCAGATCTGCGTGGGTTAAACCAGTGCGGTCAAACTAACTGAGTTTCCACAGCCAGCAGCAACACACTTCTGAAACACTAGAACACAAACCACAACACAAAGAGACAAAAGACGACCATCAGAGATGAGAGGGAAAATAATGTGTGTCTGTGTGTTGATGTGATTCAGTTAAGTCTGGTACAAATGTCTTGACTCTGCAGTAGGGGTGCAACGGATCGTAGATGATCCGTGATCCGTACGGACCAGTCCCCACGGTTCGGCACGCATGTGATTCGCGGATCAACTGATAAGTTTAACATAGAGTGAAAGTTTATCATTTGCACGCGCTCCGTTTCTGCGCGCAGCCGCTGCCGCACACACTGATGCGCGCACACGCAGAGAGAGTGCGTGAGAAAGAGAGGCGTGATTTAGATACCGCGTTTCAGACAACGCCTCAACGGATGGATACATACACACACACACACACACACACACACACAAAGTTATGTTAAAATACCCGTTTTGGCAAGTATTCTGGTAAACACAGTCAGTTATGTCTTAAGTTAGCGTATACAGCCGAGAAAGAAACCGGATGTGTGTCAGTATTTGGTCCGTGCATTTAGTCTTAAAGAGACAGCAGCCTATAACACCTGCTTCTGTCTGCTTATCATCTGTATTTAACTTATGCAGTAAGCATTATTGTGTTTTACACTTAATTTTTACATTTCTGCACCTGAATACTACTGTTACTGTCTTTATTTATAATTTTATGTTGTAGGCTGGAAATCTATCTATTGGTTGAAAATCTAATTAATTTGTGTAATTGTTCTTGGTTTATTACTGACTTTAGTAGTAAAGCAACTTTTTTTTGCTGATCCGAAAAATGATCCGATCCGTGACTCAAAATCCGAACCGTGATCCGAACCATGAGTTTTGTGATCCGTTGCACCACTACTCTGCAGTAAAAAAGAGGTGAAACTAACAGTAATGCACTTGTGCAAAAGTATCGGCTATAGATTGTGTTCAGATCAAATGTGGTTAACAATTCAGTAAGTTCAGTAAGGCATTGTGTCACTAAATATAAATGCTATAAATAACTTTAACATGACTTAAACACTCAGTCGGTGAGATCAGAGGAAGGGAACAAACACAGGAAGAGCTGATAGTATCTAAAGAAAGAGTTGAGATCATATAATGAAGAGGAAGACTGACAGAAAGAGAAGATGGCTGATAAGTGTGATCTGTGTCTGCTGGGACTGATCTTTCTCTCTTCACTTCTCACAGGTAAATACATCTGTCTTTTCTCTACAACACATTTAGTTTAATTAGTCTGAGAAAGAGTTTCAACATGATCAGTTTATTCTTGTGTTACATAAAGAACATACTGGATTATTCCTGAATGAACCTTTTCCTGGACTGTGTCCAGCTGGTGGAATGACCTCCCGATCTCAATTCCAACAGCTGAGTCTTCAGCCATTTTCAAAAAACATCTAAAGACACATCTTTTTCGCCAGCACCTGACTAACTAATACTAGCACTTATCTATTCTATAAAAAAAAAAAACCTAGCTATGTGTACTGTGCTAGAGTAACTGAGACTTGTCATGGCACTTGTATACTTTTGCTCTCTTGATGGTCTGATTGCTTCTATTGTTCTCCTCACTTGTACGTCGCTTTGGATAAAAGCATCTGCTAAATGATTAAATGTAAATGTAGAGTGTGTTGTTTACAGTAAGTGAGGAAAAAACAAAGCTTTTCATGCTGCTGTGTTAGAGGTTATCATTTCTTAATATATAATATGATGATCACTCAGATGTTCTTGTGTTTCAGGTTCCAGTGAAGTGAATGATGCTGAATGTGTCTGAAATTATACTCAGAAATCCAACCACACAGATCTGCAGCCAACTTCCAAATGAAACAATATTAGAAATCGTATTGTCTAACTACAGCATGGCATCATTTGTATTTGTGTCTATCACGGCGGCCAAGAAAGAGGTTCTGGTTGGTGTCCACTCAATGCAGGTGGTGTAAGCGCCGTCTGCTGGTGGATGATGGCTCGTAAAATAACTGGAAGGCAAAATGAATTAGCTGAATGTTTGTTTGCCTTCATTAGTGTTGGAAACTCAGAAGTGAAGACCAGGAGACTCTTGGGTGTCTTCAGCAGAGTTCTTTATTGAGAACGCACTGCGTGGCTCTGCAGTCATCAAAAGCCTAACTAAGGCAGTGTTACATTGTAGTTTATATACATTTAGGGGGCAGTGCTTAGGAATGGAGACAAAGCACCTGGGTGATGTACCCCAATTGTAAGTCGCTTTGGATAAAAGCGTCTGCCAAATGACTAAATGTAAATGTAAATGATGACCTTAAACAAAGCATGCAAATGAATTATTCAGGTATAGCAGCCTGCCCCATTTAGCCACTCCTAATACAATCAGCATAACTACCCAAAGACTGGGGCAGGGGCACCAAGAGCCATTACAAACAAAAGGTGGGAGTCTCCATCATTTGACTTACAATAAGAGAACAGGAACTGGCAGGAACCTCTTGCTACACACTTTGTTTAACAGAATCGTTGTAATCATCTTTACCATAAATGCTAAATACAATGTATTTCCCTTTAGTTTTTCAGGTGATTGTATTGAAGGACTTAGGATCAGTAGATCTAAGACAGAATGACTTTGTGTTTCAGGTTCCAGTGAAGTGAATGATGATCATGTGTTTATCAGTTCTGGTGAAAATGTCCATCTGTCCTGTAATAATGCTCTTCATGACTGCAAATCAACCTCATGGATCTATAACAGATTCACTGATTCAGCAATAGTTGAACTGATTCATTTAGGGATAAAGAAGAAAGACACAGAGAGACTGAGTCTGGGGTCTGACTGCTCTCTGAACATCAAGAACATCACAAAAGAAGATTATGGATCTTACTTCTGCAGACAATATGTGAATGACAAACAACAAGAAACTGATGCTCATATTTTTCTGCATGTTCTTCATGGTAAGTTTATGATTATGTAGTCAATTTAAAAAAGGGTAAGTTCTTCATTTAAACTCTCATGAAGATTGAAGAGTGTGTGATTTGTGTGTTATTTTGTGTTTCAGTCTCAACATTTTTTTAGCATGATTAGCTTGTTACTTGCATGTTTTTAGCATGACTTGCAAGTGACTAGCATGTCCCTAGCATGTTTTTAGCAAGATTAGCATGTTACTAGCATGTCGCTAGCATGATTAGCATGTGACTAGCATGCTGCTAACATGATTAGCAAGTAACTAGCATGTCGCTAGCATGTTTCTAGCATGATTAGCCTGTTACTAGCATGTTTTTAGCATGACTAGCATGTTTGTATTGCGAAACACTTCTGCTGGTATTGAGGTGGATATACGGGTAAGGTTAGGAACAGGTCAACAGAGTAATTATAAATGTAATTACAGAAATTAATTACAGATGTAATTACATATAGGTGTTTTTAAATATACAAGTACAATGCAAAAACTTGTATGTGCACAATAAGTGCATTGTATCAAATGATTAATTTAAATGTGTGTACATAGTAGTTAAGGCCACCTAATATAAAGTGGGACCTATACATCTTTTAATAATTATACATATGTATATGCATATACGTGTATGAATATTGTCCCTTTAAGGCCACTTTTAATTTTTCTCAAAGTACAACCAATAAGATTAAATGCACACTCAAAGTACAACCGAGGGCAGTCATGTTGATTTTTTTCCCCTTAAGCATACACACAAACATCAGAGCTTTACGTATTATGTCACAGCGGGTCCTCATATTCCACATTTGATGTCATTTGGCTTTTCTTGTTTATGGAGACATGCAAAATTTCATTACTAACAATATTCCATATTTCATAAAGCGTACCTCTGGAAGACAACAGAATAGGAAATTAGTACATTACTGATCAAATGATAATTATGAATCACCACATAATCTTTAGTTGATCTGTACATCATTGTCATTGTACAGGTGTAATATGCTCAAATGTTTTTTTTGTATTATGGCATCTATAACATATTTATAATGCACAGATTGATTTAACAGGCTGGTGTTCTTTAAAATTGGTCCTCAAGATGTCCTCGCCTACTAATTCAGTGAGTGTCATGCATATTTACTTGAATTATGCCTCGGGGTCTGTGGTCTCAGTTACTTATTAGTCATACAAAGTTATTAATTCACAGTCATTGTACATTTTTGTATATTTACTTTTCACTAGGGAAGGCATCTGTAAAGACTTTTTAATCGCCCATTTGGCAAAATTGTTAAGTGGCTGAGATTACTATTTCAGTCAAATTAATCACATTCAATTAACTAAGTTGATGTAAGGGCTTTTTATGTGATATTTTATTTTATCACAATGGATTATTTCTTTTAAACTCATTAATGCAATGTTTTGTTCATATTGTCAGCAGATGTGTCCATGTTTTTACACATGAAAATGGATAAAACATTGGTGCTAAAAAGGCGCATGACTTAAAAATAATAATAAATAAATGTTAAAATAGTGTTCAATAAGTATACTGTCATCCATGTGTGTACACATTTTTATTATAAATGATTAAAATCAGAACACAAAATCCGATCAAACTGTGGTACATTTTTTGTTTTGGGCCTCCTGTAAAGTTGGTGAAATGTCTCTTACGCCCTTCTGGTTCTCAGCCCTCGATATAGTGTTTACACAGAACAGATTGCTTGAAAGCATCTTCACAATAATAAACCAGAAAACACGAAAGCAGCTTCACAATAATAAACCAGAAAACACATTGATATCATTGTGAAGTTAATTAATTATGAAACATTTAGACTCACCTGTAATACGGTAACGTTTCCCTTTACCACTGTGCTGTGTATTTTAATACATTTTGTTTTACATTATTACGTCTGAATTTGAAAATTAAACATTTTAAAAGTATTAAATATGAACTGCATGTTTGTAGCACAGCATACATTTTTAAAATCTGAAACAATATTCCATGTTAAATGGCTAAGCCATTGATTTGATGTAAAATGTTGATTAGGTCGACAGCATTTATAATAAGACATGGTGACAACATGAGAATGAAAATAATGAAGCAAAATGCTCTGAATTTCTCAGAATCTGCACAATACACAGAAGACAGATACAGAAACACCACTTCCGGTGAGGTGTAAACATTTTGCCCGTTTGTGGCCAACTGTAGACTTGTTCAAGTAAAATGATGATTGCTGAAGTACTGCATCAACATGTGCTTTACTGTGATTTTCACTTTCAGATTACTGCAGGAGCATTTTAGTTTTAACACCATCACACCTTCTTACAGGTAAGAATTACACAATCATATCTGACTCGAGACACTTCAACAGTTTCACCCAGTGTTGTCATGATTATAATTGTCATTTTTCTTCTCCCGAGGAAGACAACAAAAAGATGGATTCCTGTAAAACTGACAGACATTATCAATTTCAGTCTGTTGAATTGGTCCTGTTTCTGAATGTCTACTCAAAAAAAAGAAAAAGAAAACTTGGCACTTTTCACACTTGGGTGTATGCAGTTGGGGGTTCGGTGCCTTGCTCAAGGGTCTTAGCTTTGGGCTACAAGTCCAACTCTCTAACCATTAGGCCACGACTGCTCCACAGGCTGCTGTCACTTTAAGAACTTTAAGAACTAATTCTGACACATCAGATTTTCTCCAATATATGGCTTTACCTCTTGTATACATCAATATATCTTGTTTTCATAATCCTTGGAAGTCAAACTCAAAATGGAAAATAAAATTAATCGCACAGCCCTATAGTGCAAGAATTGTATCCGTGGGAAAGGGCTAGAGGTCTGCACGGGCTTTAAACTGAAGCCCGAACCCGGCCTGTACCCGAGATCGTCTGACCCGACCCGAGCCGAGCGGCACAGTTAAATTTAGAGCCCGAACCCGACGTCTTTTTTTTTTTTTTACAACGAAAAGCCAATTTAAAATAAATAAATAAATAAATAAGATGCTGTATTTCATGATTGCATGCAAGGGCAGTAAACAAATACATGTAAAGAAACAGATTCATCGAGGCTCGGCCAGTTCACAAGGCAAAAGAAAAAACACTTACCAGTTATGAAAGTTTATGAACATCAGGTGCAGCGGTCACAAATTCTGCAGAGTTTTTGAATGGTTGTATATGACAAGACGATAATTCTTCCACCGTGCAAATTATGGTCATTTTCGTCAGTTAAGGCTCGATAGCATTCGGCCTGCTTTAAATCAGACACAGAGATGTAGTGCGGTAAGATCACATTTATGTGAATTAGCGAGAGACAGAGAGAGAGAGGGATGAAAGTTGCGTGTGTGAACCTACGTCTGCGTGTCTCTCTCTACAAGCAATGAGGTTTAGTTTATAGAAATATAACATTGCGAGTCAGTAGCCTATCGAAGCTATTTTACTAATAAAAGTTTTCATGCTGTGTGTTCGCTGCGCGATCTCTCTGATATCTGTGTGCAATAATGTGTGTGTGTGTGTGTGTGTGTGCGTCTATGAAAGCAGCGTAGCCTATAGCAACAAGCCCGAGCCCGACCCGAGCCTATTCATTAAACATTAACCCGAACCTGAACCCGACCCGAAAGTATTTCGGGACCCGTCGGGCTCGGGACGGGTAGCAGACCTCTAGAAAGGGGCCAAAATGGCTCTTTTGATGTTGAAGGTTGCAGACCCCTGCCCTCGGGGGTCACACTGTATGGATCTTGGGTGTTTGCAGGCCTGGAGAGTGTCACGTAAATTTTCCTTTTCCTGTTTCCGGGCTTCTACTCTTCATTTATGCATAATGTCCTCGAGGCAGCTCTTAACTGTATGTTGCTTAAATGACTCTTCAGTTCATCGAGACAAAGGAGTTCTCTTTTCCCTTGATTGGATTAGCAATTATCATGTTGAGAGGAACTAATCCAGACAATGAGGGTGTTGTCAGTTTTACCACCTCGTGATGGCTGTGTGGGGGAATCTTTAGATCCTGTTTTGGGAATGTGTTTATTCTGCATCTTTTTGGTAGGTCTGTTCTGCAGAGGTCTTACACAATGAAGAACAAAATAAAACATAAATCTCAGTCTTTCTTAAAAGAGTTACAGTCTCTTCTTCATCTTCCTGAACAAGAACAGTTTGTAAAAACTTCTGCTTTCCTTCATGAAAGAGTAACAAACTACAAGTGACACATATGCATTATAAGACAACTGAACATAATATGAAACTCATAAGAAAGCACAATAATGTTGTTTATATCATGAAGCAACATGATATACAAGAATTAAACTTTTTGACATTGTTCTTTGGGGAGGAACTCCATCTTTGAGTTGATCTGAATATCAGTTGAATCTGCTGGTTTTGAAGATGAACTTTATTCACTGTGAAAACTTTAGATAATGTTTCTTTGTCATGTCGCTTGTTATGACAGATTTATCCAGATGATATTATATTGCTTGATGCATTATTGTGGTGATGACGCAGCATCAGACCCGAAAGATCTGTAGATGATCTACTTACTGTGATTGTTTTTTACATGTCTGTGTAGAGCAGATGAATTATTGAAACGCTTCAAACATGCAGTGCAGTGATAAGGTTTCTCTCCAGTGTGAACTCTCATATGTGCCATAAATTTTCCTTTTTGTCTAAAACTCTTTCCGCATTGATCACATGTGAACAGTTTCTCTCTAGTGTGGATGTTCATGTGATGCTTAAGGTTTGATGAGTGTGAGAAACTCTTCCTGCACTGATCACAAGTGAATGGTTTCTCTCCAGTATGAACTCTCATATGTGATGTAAGTTCTCCTTTTTGTGTGAAACTCTTCCCACACTGATTACATGTGTGTGGTTTCTCTCCAGTGTGAATCCTCTCATGTGTTTTCAGGTCTGCTGACCGACTGAATCTCTTGTCACAGTGTGAACACTTGTAAGGTTTCTCTCCAGTGTGAATCATCTCATGCAGTTTTAAACTGCTCGCTGTAGTAAAAGTCTTCTCACACTCAAAGCACATGTACTCTCTCACACCAGTGTGTATTTTCTGATGTTCTTTCAAACTTTGTAGATGTGAAAAACTCTTTCCACACAAATGACATGAATATGGCTTCTCCTTTGTATGAACTCTCAGGTGATTCTTCAGGACTGAAGCTCTCAAAAATGTTTTGCCGCATTGATCACATGTGTACAGTTTCTCTCTAGTGTGGATGTTCATGTGTATCTTAAGGCTTGATGATTGTGAGAAACTTTTCCCGCACTGATCACAACTGAACGGTTTCTCTCCAGTATGAACTCTCATATGCTCCGTAAGTTCTCCTTTTCGTGTGAATCTCTTCCCGCACTGATCACATGTGTACGGTTTCTCTCCAGTGTGAATCATCTCATGTGTTTTCAGATTTGATGACAGACTGAATCTCTTGTCACAGTGTGAACACTTGTAAGGTTTCTCTCCAGTGTGAATCATCTCATGTGTTTTCAGATTTGATGACAGACTGAATCTCTTGTCACAGTGTGAACACTTGTAAGGTTTCTCTCCAGTATGAACTCTCATGTGAAGCTCAAGATTATGTTTGCTTGTCAATCTCTTTCCACACTGAGTGCAGGTGAAAGATTTCTTGGCTCTTCTTTTCTTCAAATCTTTCTGAGTTTGAGAGCAACTCAAAGGTTTTTTTCCAGTTCTGAAGTGATTTATTCCCTCAACTTCACTCAATTCTTCATTCTCCTCATTTTCTTCAATCAACTCTGAAATAAAAGTAAAAATAGTTTATTTTCATTAACTCAAAAAAATAAATATGTAAAGTAGTGCTGTCAAATGATTAATCTCAATTAATCGCATCCAAAATAAAAGTTTTTGTTTACATAATGTGTGTACTGTGTTTATTTATTATTTATATATAAACACATACATACAGTTTTTTTGAAAATATTTACATGTATATACATTTATATTATATATAAATATATTTGATATATAAACAACATTTTTCTAAAATATATACATGCATGTGTTTGTATTTATATATACATAAGTATACACAGTACACACTCATATATGATGTTAAAAACTTTTATTTGGATGTGATTAATCAAGATTAATCGTTTGACAGCACTAGTGGAAGGACAAACGTGAACCCTGATGTAACAGCAGAAAGTAGACAATTGCTATACAACATTTTAATAATTTTGATGCAGTTTTATAAATAAATCTAGTACATTTTATATATACATCTCTGAAACTTCTTCATTCATCAATGAATGAGGTACATGGATCTTCAAATTATGATTTTTAAAACATTATAGGCACAAATCCCATGTTTCTACAGGGAGAACTATTAAATACATTTGATCAACTACACAATTATCTAACATAAATCATTTTTGTTGAAAAAAGTACCCAGTTTACAGAAAGTGTCTCTTATTATTTGATTATTTAGCTATATTACGAACATGATGGCGCCACACATGGCTGCTTCGGTTTGTTGCTCGTTGGTACTTTTTCTGTTTTTGTTTGTTTGTCCTGTCTTAAGCAACGATTTTCCGATCAGCTTCACTAGAAACGAACTCTTAGACATAAGAAATAGCACACCAGATAACCTTTTGCCGACTTTCATGTCAGATATGTATGTTTATATGTATGTATGTATGTATGCATGCATGTATGTACCAAGAGCTTCTTAAAAACCACAACAAATTCCTTGTGTGTTTGCACACACTTGGCGAATAAAGCTGATTCTGATTCTGATTACTGCAGAGCTCTAAATAATTTTCCAATTACAACACAAACAATCAACAACTACTTGAAGCTTTATAATGTCAGCATTATTAATAAAGAAAGAAAAATAAACACCAACCTGTTTGTTGTTCAGTATCTTCAGTGTGTTTGATTCTGCAGGGTTCTGGATCTCTCATCTTCTCTCTGTCCTCTTTAATAAACTCAGTCTTTGCAGATTTCAGCTCTTCCTGATGCTCATCTTCACTTGTAAACTGATGGGAATATTCCAGCATTTTCTGCTGAATTGCTGAATGTGTGATTGTTGTGAGGAGCTTCACTGAACATGAATCTCTGTGTGGAAGAAGCAGATTTGCCAAAATCAACAAGAAATCAGTTTACTTATTTTTAACTAATTTACACATTTAAGCATTAATATAAGTAAAGCAGATTTCCTCCAAATTCTATCTTTGAAGCCTTAAACATACAAAGTGTTGTTCAGGGCCGGTTCTAGACATTTGGAGGCCCCCCACACTCAATAAAAGCACTTGAAACAAATATGATTCCTAACCTTTTTATTTATACATTTCATTTTAAAATGTGTATAGTTTTATTTACGTAGTACCAGTCAAAAGTTTAGACATTACTATTTTTAATGTTTTTGAAAGAAGTTACTTATGATCATCAAGTCTGCATTTATTCGATCAGAAATACAGGAAGAACTAAAATATTGTGAAACTTAAATTAATAAAATAAAATGTTTTTCTATTTTTTTTACCATACTTTAAAATATATATTTCTTTCAGTCATAGCTGAATTTTAAGCATCAACTTAACACATGCTTATGAATAAAAGTATTAATTTCTTTAAAAAAGAAAAAAAAATACTGACCCATTGAATTGCAATGTTTTGAATGGTTTTGTCACAAAATATTTTTATTTTAAGTAAATGCTGTTATTATTATTATTATTATTATTACTTTTCTATTTCACAATGTACTGTTTTTTTTTTTTTTTTCTGTAGGCTATTTTTGATCAAATAAATGTATAGCTTGATGAGCATAAGAGACATCTTTAAAAAAAACAAACATTAAAAACTGTAATGTGTCCAAACTTTTGACCGGTACTGTACGTACATATTAATCCAACTTTATCTAAGGTTTGCTGAGGACGTTATTATAGCCATGATATTATTATTATTTTGCAGTAATTTATTCACAGTTCCTGAATAACATTTCAGTAAATGAACATTAGTGCTTTTATCATTATGTTTTCCTAGCTGGGTATGAGCAGGATTTCCCCCTCCCATTTGACCAATATTAACTACATATATTGTCATATTATTAATATTAATAAATATGGTATTATGTATTGTATTGCTACCTTAAATATGCAAAGTCGTTAGAGCAGCGCTAACAACATTAGCGCATATGTTTTCATGTGTGTAAACTGTGTGTATCTGTGAGGGAGAGAGAGCGGGAGAAATAGAGTATGTGCTTTACGTACATAATAAAACGTACTTTTGTGGAAAACATGGACATGATCTGTCGTTTTTCTTCTTTTGTTTACTATATTTTTCCGCTTCCGGCGCTGCTGTGTTCAGTCGACATTAAAGGATGGCTCCGCTCAATCTGTGCTTTTAGATACTTTTTTACGTATTTTTACTTTCTCTTTTTACACGCATAACGTCTGCACTATTTATTTACAACAAAATAACACTTTTGGACATTGGACACCGCTGCACTAACCTGCTTCAAGACACTTTAACCACGGATCCAGCGTGGCCATTGGAGATTCTTCGGAATGCCGATGGTAACAAAGGCCGTCTGAATAATCCCAAGTGGCGAAAGAAACACCGCGTACGACGCGCGGGAATTCGTGACAGACTGAGGAAAAAGGCGCACAGCCCTCCTCTCCCCAGTATTCTGCTCGCTAATGTCCAATCCTTGGAAAATAAGATGGATGATCTTACAGCCAGGACAAGTTTCCAATGAAACATTAGGGACTGTAACATCCTTTGTTTGTCTGAAACATGGCTCACTCCCTCGGTCCCGGACACCGCTGTAACACCGTCTGATAACTTTTCTGTTTTACGGATGGACAGAACAGCCGAGGCCGGTAAAATCAAGGGTGGTGGAGTGTGTCTCATGATTAACAAGAAATGGTGCGACCCCAGGAATATCTCCATTCTGTCGCGTTCCTGCTCGCCTCATCTGGAACATCTCTCCATTATCTGCCGCCCATTCTATTTACCCCGCGAGTTCTCCGCGGTCATCGCTACTGCCGTTTACATTCCACCTCAGGCAGACACGAGCTTGGCTTTGTCCAAACTCCACGAAGAGCTCAGTGGCTTCATCAACAAACACCCTGACGCTGCCTCTATCATCGCGGGGGACTTTAACAAAGCCAACCTCAGGAAGGTCATGCCGACCTTCCATCAGCATGTATCCTGTCCAACTAGAGGACCGAATACACTGGATCATTGCTACACTCAGTTTAAGAATGCCTATAAAGCTCGTTCCCTGCCGGCTTTTGGTAAATCGGACCACGCGGCCATTTTCCTCACACCGGAATACAAAAAAAGGATTGTTCAGGAATCCCCGGGGGTGAGGGAAGTGACGCGCTGGTCCTCCCACTCTGAAGCTATGCTACAGGCGTCTCTTGATGACGTCGACTGGGACATGTTCCGGGCGAGTTCAGCTGACGTCAGCGAGTTCACGGATGTAGCATTAAGCTTTGTTTACATGCTAACCGACCAAGCCACTGAAACGGTAACAATAAGGACATTCTCTAATCAGAAACCGTGGGTGGACAGAACAATCCGTGCTGCGGTTAACCAACGCACTGCCGCATACAACGCCGGTCTGTTGTCAGGAAACATGAGCGATTACAAAGCATCATGTTATGCTCTCCGACGGGCAGTTAGAGCTGCTAAACTCCGATACAGAGAGAGAATTTAGTCACATTTTCAGCTCAATGACTCTCGACGCATGTGGCAGGGACTGAAGACCATCTGTTCCTCTGGAAATAACCCCTCCGCCGAGGTGAGTGCAAATCCATTGCTGGCCGAAGAGCTAAACACCTTCTATGGCCGCTTCGAACGCAACGGCGGAGCGACTCTGCCGATCAGCGCGCCAGGAAGCGGCAGACAGAGCAGCGATGATGATCATGTTATCACCGTGTCGGAGGACGAGGTTCGGAGAGAACTAAGGAGAGTAAACGTCAGGAAAGCCGCCGGACCTGATGGGATTACTGGCCGCGTCCTAAGGTCCTGCGCAGATCAGCTTGCTGGTTTGTTTACTTCCATCTTTAATGAGTCCCTTGCTACCTCTGTGATTCCCACCTCATTTAAGAAATCTGTCATCATCCCTGTGCCTAAGACAGTAAACCCTCTTGCCTGAATGACTACCGTCCAGTAGGGCTGCAACAAACGATTATTTTGATAATCGATTAATCTAACGATTATTAGAACGATTAATCGACTAATCGTCGATTATTCCACTGATTAATCAGTAGACTTTGATTGATTATTCAGTTTTTGCAATTAGTTAGAATATTAAGTTATACATATTCTAACATAAATAAAGGTCACTTCAGCTTTAGAAAAGCTTATTCTGTAATTACAATTATTACACAATTAATTGGTAACACTTTACATTAAGGTTCATTAGTTAACATGACTGCACTGTATTTTATGTATAATCATTTTCTATCCGTAACGGTTTTAAATTCATTTTAAATACATTTTTATATAATTTCCTCGTTTTTATTGTTGTGATTATTATTATTTTTTAATTCCTTGTTTTTATTGTTGTGGTTATTATTTTTAATGTCTATTTCACTTACTTTTATGTAAAGCACTTTTGTGTTTTTGAATTTTTTTTGTGTATGAAATGTGCTATATAAATAAACTTGCCTTGCCTAACATGAATTAATAATGAACAATACTTCTATAGCATTTGTTAATCTTAATGTTAATTTCAGCATTTACTAATGCATTATTAAAATCACAAGTTGTTTTTTTTACATTGATAAATGCATTGTGAACTAACATGAACAACTGTATTTTTATTAACCGACATTAACAAAGATTAATACTTAAATGTAATAAATGTATTGTTCATTCATGTTAATTAATACATTAACTAATGTTAACAAATGATACCTTATTGTAATGTTACCAATTCATTATAAAAATAGATGTATTTGGCACAAAATGAGATGACAGACAGAAACACTCTCTCACCATTTAATTAGCTACATGAAGAAGTAACTGAATGACACATTCTGCCTAACATCTCCTTTCGTAAGTCATATAGATAAGAAACAAAATGAAGGTAAGTGATAAGATGCTTTGGATGAACTATTTTATTCACAACATAATGTCTTAAAATACCTTATAGGGTTATGATAATCAAAACAGCCCTGAGCTACATCAAGCTTTGATCTCTGCAAACCAAACTGTTACTTTAATGAAATTATTATTTTTTCCCACTTATAAAAATATTTGATCATTAGCTAGCTCACACTGGAGAGCTGCTTTATAACAGAAAATCAAGTTGTAATTCTAACTGAAAGCGACGCTGACTTTCATGTTTTTCATGTTTAATACCGTAAAGCTGCTTCAATTAAGGCGATCTATTGCATAAAGTACTATATAAATAAACATAATGTGACCGAACTCTACTGGAGTAATGTTACGTTACTGAACTGCAGAGTTCATGCAAACATCCACATCGTTGTAATCAGATGCATTTTTAACTGTTGCTTTCACACTGCTGTCAGTTTTTGTTGTTTATTTCGTTACTGAGAGGAAAGCGCACAATATATATTTACATATTCATCCAAACGCCGCTCAAGTTTGGACGCATTTGCTCTGAAGTGCTGTGTGTTCTTCTCTTGATCTGCATCCAGGAGGGCTGAACTAGAGTCTTGCGCTACAGCGCCACTGGTCAAACTGGTCAAACCGCAGTATTGCAGGTTCTTACATTAGGTCATATGAGATCAAACGACTACTCGACAACAAAAATATTTGTCGACAATTTTTTATTGTCGACGTTGTCGATAATGTCGACTAATCGTTGCAGCCCTACCGTCCAGTTGCCCTCACATCAACAGTCATGAAGGTTTTTGAGAGACTTTTAAAGAAACACATATGCTCCTCCATCCCTGCTACCTTGGACCCTCTTCAGTTTGCCTATCGCCCAAATAGGCCTACTGATGATGCCATCTCTCAGGTACTGCACTCCTCCCTCACACACATTGACAGCAAAAATGGCAACTACGTCAGACTGCTATTCATTGACTATAGCTCAGATTTCAATACTATAGTCCCCACCAAGCTAGCTGCCAAACTCTCAGACCTCGGCCTAAACACTACACTCTGTGACTGGATCCAAGACTTCCTCACCGGCAGACCACAAGTGGTGAAAATGGGCCAGTTCACCTCCAACTCCATCACCCTGAACGTAGGAGCCCCGCAGGGCTGCGTTCTGAGTCCCCTGCTCTACACACACGACTGCGTGTCCTCTCACAGCTCCACATCTATTGTTAAATTTGCTGATGATACTGTGGTTCTGGGCCTCATTTCCAACAATGATGAGACCGCATACTTGGGTGAGGTGGAGAGACTAACATCATGGTGCCAGGACAACTGTCTCTCTCTGAACGTGAGCAAAACTAAAGAGCTGATTGTAGACTTCAGGAAGAGACAGCAGCGGCCCTACACTCCTCTTATGATCAGTGGGACCCCTGTGGAGAGGGTGAGCAGCTTCAAGTACCTCGGTGTAAACATCTCCGAGGACCTGACTTGGACTGCACACATTCAAACACAGGTCAAGAAAGCCAGGCAAAGACTGTACCATCTGCGACAGCTGAGGAAATTCAGGGTCTCTCCAGCAATCCTGAAAACTTTCTATTCAGGGGCCATAGAAAGTGTATTGACTCAGTGCATCTCAGTGTGGTACAGTAACGCCACAATTCAGGACTGCAAAGCTCTGCAGAGACTCGTGCGCTTAGCTGAGCGCATCTCTGGGTCTGCCCTCCCCTCTCTGCAGGACATCTACCTCAAACGCTGCAAAAATAATCAAGGACTCAAATCACCCCGGTAACCGTCTTTTCACTCTGCTGCCATCTGGGAAGCGCTTCAGGAGCATGATGGCAAAAACTAAAAGACTGAGGAGGAGCTTCTACCCTCAGGCCATCAGGCTCCTAAACTCAGTCTCATAACATCATAACATCTACAGGACTCAATTTAATAAACTGTAAAAAACACCCATCATTCTCCATCATCCGCACTGCTGCTGTGTGTATATACCCGGTACAACCTATTTGCACATTCCTCTTGCACATCCCTGTTTATATTAATATTTATTAAATCCACAGTAGACTGTATTGCACATTTTACTCATTTTATTTTTTACTTATTTTTTATCTTATTCCTACCTATATTTATATATACTCTCCTGTGTTATGTTTCATCTTTTATTTACATTTTTTTGCACTGTCCATTGAGCGGACCTGTCCTGACCTACATTTCACTACTGATTATACCCTGTATGATTGTGTATGTGACAAATAAACAAGAACCTTGAACCTTGATTTATGTATTTGGCCAGTGTCGTTGTTGGTTTTGATGTTGTAAGGCCTTTTGAAATAACAAATCATTTGTCGAAGTGATATGGACATGTAATGCGGTCGAGAGCTGCCTGGAACTACGTTTGCTGTGTGTTTCCCTGAAAATAATTGCACACCTTAGAACGTTCGTCAGCCAATCAGATTCAAGCATTCAACGGCCCCGTAGTATAAAGGATTTTAATGCACTTTGCGGGTTCTTTGCCTCCACGGATTTTAATGCATGGCTAGCTGTTGATTATCCCTTACAATACAATTCCCATTATAACCCTTAAATCCATAAAATGTTCTATTGTGTTTTGGGAGGGGTTCTACTGTTTTTTTTTGTATGTTTGTTTTTTTCTGCAGGGAAGATTATAATGGTATTACTACTTTTACAGAATTACTGAATTTCACAGGAAATATTTGTTTATTTTTTATAAATAAAGAAATGTATTTCTTTAGTCAATTATTAAATTATTACATGTTACATGGGCTGATTTATTCATTTTTAAGTATTTGGGACTTTAAGAACAAGTGAAAAAATTTCAGAAAGGCGGGACATAGAAGAGCAACAATAATGTACAGTATGTGGAAAATTATGTGTTTTTTTAAAACTTTAAACCACCTAAACATTGCATTACACCAAATACACAAAATAATGTTGTTTTTAGCAACGTCATATGACCCCTTTAATTACCGGAGAAACCGCTATATCTCCCGCTCCAACATGAATTTGCATTTGCAAGTCTGTGGGAAACACTGGTGTCTGTCAACAAACATAAACAAAAAGCATGCAAAAAAAAATAAATAAATAAAAATCTGCAGTATGGGAATACTTCGGATATAAAAAAAAAAACCACGCGGGGTTGTCCTTGAGGACGGATCCAATTAGCAAAAAATGTAGACATAAGTGGCTGCAAAAGCCAGCAATATGCGAGCGGACACCATCCCTCCGTGCAGGTAAAGGTGCGTTACGTTTACAACAAGTAAGTTAAGGGCGTATGATTTGTGTGATGCAGAGGGAATCCCGGTGCAGTCCTGAACATGGAATTTACAGAATAACAAGGATATCACTGATGTGTCTGTGAATATTAAAGCACAAACAGACTGCTATATCTGCTTATTTCTGCATGTCTCTGAGTGGTGTTGTTTTATCTTCTACATACTGAAGTACGCATGACACTAATGGTGTTTTCAGCATCTACATAAACATGAACATCACCAGAGCTGCTCTGAGAGAAAACATAAATAAACATTTACTAGTTTTATTTGAGGAAAAGCATTGTCAAATACTCTCTGAAACTCAAAGGTCCTCTACAACCCGTCAAAATAAAAGTCAAGTCACGCTTTATTTATATTTTTTACGATTATCATACTGTGAAAATCTCCTACAGTTACAACCCTATACTCAGTACACAAGAGCCATACTCAATTACCTCTTTATAAATGTACAGTACTCAATTATAACATAATTACTGTGATTCAGCAAAAGAGCCCACATTACAAATGTTGTAGCTCACATTCAGTAAGTCAGTCTGGACTCAGCATTTACTACAACTTTGTAAAAATCACTAATTTGAATTAATAACTGGACGTAGTTAATGTTTTGTTTTTGCACTATGACTGGAATTTGTAGACGGTCCCTTAAACAACATTAGCGCTTATCTACACATAGCTATACATATCTGACACGAGAACACAAAACATTAAATAAGACTTTACAATAACTAATAATAATACAGAAGCTAAAACTAAGTTTAAAAGCGACTATAACAAATCTGATCTGCCAAAGATAAATCAATAAAGAGAAGAGAAGCGTTAGCAGCAATGCATTACACTCAGTGATCACGAGACATTCAGTAACAGCACATTATCAGTCCAAACATGGAAAATGTGTCTCATGTTTGTGTTTCTATGTGAAACACCGTGAATTACTGACCTCTCCTGTCCAATCTCAACGGGACACCGAAGCCCTCTATTTCCAAATCAGAGTCTAGATCATGGTATTTACTGACCTGATTCAAAAACTGTATTTTTCTATTTACTGAAACAACATTTCTTACAGCTTGTATTAAAGCAGCATCACAACAGAGAGCGCGGTGAAACTAATCTTCTTCCTCTGAGGTTTAATGGTGTTCGGCAAACAACCGCGAGTGTTTTAGCGCCACCCGCTGGACTGGAGTGAAGCGGCGAGAGGAATTAGTGCGTGTACAAGCTGCGCTGAGTTTTCCTTTAGAAGCCGATCTGCACAAATACATGAACATAATTACATGACATTTGATCAACATCAACAGTATTTTTTAATTATTTATGGTTATATGAATATTATGATTATTCAAAGATATTTAATCCTTTTTTTTCCCTGTGTATGTAATCTCATACTATATAATGTGTTGAATCATTTACAGAATCTCACGTTTTAGATGTAGTTCAAACTCTTTCTTTTCTAGTTATTTTTTAGCACAATGTCCATATGTATTTCACCAAGAATTTAACTCTGAACATCGTTGATATGTTTTATTATTTGTATTTGAATATGTCTGCACATTTCTGATTTTAGTGCGTGAACGGGACTTTTATTTTGGAGGGGAGATATGACATCATAAGGCTGCGCCACACTCCTGCTCTGTTGTGATTTGTCTGAAGAAAGGTTTGTGTTTTGAGCATTTGAACTGTTCAGCACTTTATGCTTCTAACGAGAACTCTTAAATTAATGTTTTATTACTGAAAGCAACATTGTAATGTTTTGTATAACATTTAGAAGGTTTTATTTATTTATGTTTTTAAGGAAAGTGCATCTGCACATGAGTAACACATTTATTTTCTTTAATTATTCTCATCTTGTCCAAACTCTCAGAAAAACATCCACGTGACACACTATTATAAAGATGGCGTTTATTAAAGAGGAAAGTGAAGACATTAGGATTGCAGAAGTATTCAGCATCAAACATGAAGATACTGAGGAACAAACAGGTTGGTTTCTTTCTCAAAGCTGAACTCAGTCATTTGATTCTTATTCACAGTACAGCTCTACAGAAATGAATCATATTTATGAAGAATGGCATATGATTTTCCTAATTATGAAATAAATAAAAAAACACTAGGTTTCTTTTTTCTATATTCTATCTACTCGTTTTCTTAAAAAAAAAAAAAAAAAATTATGTGTACTGCGTTAGGCTAACCAAGACTTGTTATAGCACTTGCACGTTGTTGCTCTTTTGTTGGTTTTGATTGCTTCTTATCAGTGTTGGGTGTAACGCGTTACTGTAATTAAATTACTTATCCACTGAAAAAGTAAAGTAAGGGATTACTGTTCATTTTTAGGTAATTAAATTACAGTTAATTATAAAGTACTTGCGTTGCATACAGTAAATAATTTCAACGGTTCTAAAATCAATATTGAATTTGAAATGTAAATTTACCGTCTAAAGATAAAATTGAATGCAGCGGCTTTAACCCTCTGCGCGCCGGCTCGTTCATTTTCAGATTTTCCTGATTCACAGAGAAACCTTAAATACTCAGATACATTTAAGACTAAAATCCTTTCCTGCCCCTTTGAGGTCCGACGCTAAAGTGCCCTTTTGGTCTGGTGCCCCCGGTCTGTGATTTCTGCCGAGGGTAGGGGTGTGCGATATGAGGATTTTTGATCGTGGACGATAAAAATGTCTCCACGATCTGCTTTTGAAGAAATAGCGTAGAGCGCACATCTATCAGCTGCAGTTCTGGCGCCGCCGTATCAATATACTGTACAACGCCACATAAATTCACATCAGTGTTAACTCAGCGGTAGAGTTACTCTCACGGGACACTGCACTTATTCACAATCACAAAAGTACATTATCTGCATCTGCTTTAAAATATCATTCGTGTGCTGTTCTGACGAGCGCCTTTTTCTGAGCAAATACACCCAAAGTGCGCTAGATAAAAAGCCCGTCAATCAGCACCTGATTACTGAACTAAGTTATGTTTTGTGCTAATACTGTCAAAACACACAGGGTTTATGTATAGACTCAGTTGGTTATGTCTAAAATGAAAGTAAACAGCTTAGAGAAACGGATGCGTGTCTGTATATTCTGCGTGCAGGTCTTAAAGGGACAGTACTAAACATGCTGCTGCTTGTCATTAAAGGGATAGTTCACCCTAAAATTTAATTTCTGTCATTATTTTTTCACTCACATGTCGTCCCAAACCTGCATTAATTTATTTCTTGTGCTGAACACAAAAGAAGATATTTTGAAGAATATGGGTAACCAAACAGTTGCTGGTCCACATTGACTTTAACAGTAGGAGAAAAAAAATACTATGTAAGTCACTGTTGACCAGCAACTGTTTGGTTTTCCACCTTCTTCAACATAGCGTTTATGTTTAGCAGAAGAAGGAAACACATTCAGGTTTAAAACAACTTTTGAGGGAGTAAATGAAGGTATAAAAATAAAACGCTAGCCTATTTTAATTTTTGGGTGAATTGTTCCTTTAATGTTAATAAAACACCAAACACAAAGAGAAAAATCACTCACTACTCTTGACTGAAAAACTTTAATACAGTTACTTTAATAGGATTCAGTCTATATAGTGTTTTATTTTTATATTTGTTCATTCAGTTTCTTGAATGCTGCTAAATACACCTATCGTACCTGAAAATAAAACACTGTTTATTTTATTTGTATATTATGTGTATTTGTAATGTGTATCTTTGCTCTCATTTTTTAATAACAAAGAAAAAATAATGACAAAGATTTTTATCTTCACCCACTTTGGCCTAAATATCCACCATACTTTTTATATTTTGTTACGTTAAAAGGCTTTGTCTTTATAATAAGGAAATTAGTTTGTCTGTAATGCTCAAACAACTTGCAAAATAGAAAAACCAACATGACAAAGAATCGTGATAAAATTGTGAATCGTGATATTTCTAAAAATTTTTTTTGATATTTTTGCCATATCACCCACCCCGCCCCCATTCCACGATTGTGCCCTCGTTACGCCATTTTGCCCCTGCCCCTCCGGAGGTCTGTGCACGCCACTGATCTCTGGTATTTTCATAATAATTAAGTGTATTTATAATCCATTTCTAATCGATGCATTAGTAGCCTATGGAATGTATTTTCTGCCTCATTCTGTGACAAGAAGCTACAGAGGGGGACCAAACCCATACAAACACCCCCCCCCCATCCACGATTGTGCCCCTCCGGGGGTCTGTGCATGCCACTGATGTTATATAACTGTGTAGTTGATCAAACATATTTAATAGTTCTCCCTATAGAAACATGGGATTTGTGCCTATAATGTTTTAAAAATCATAATTTGAAGATCAATGTTCCTCATTCAATGATGAATGAAGAAGTTTCAGAGGTGTATATATAAAATGCACTAGATGTATTTATAAAACTGCATCAAAATGATTGAAATGTTGTATAACAATTGTGTACTTTCTCCTCATACATCAGGATTCATGTTTATGTCTTTTCACATTTCTTTTTTTATGAGTTAATGAAAATAAACCATTTTTTTCAGAGTTGATTGAAGAAAATGAGGAGAATGAAGAATTGAGTGAAGTTGAGGGAAAAAATCACTTCAGAACTGGAGAAAAACCTTTGAGTTGCTCTCAAACTCAGAAAGATTTAAAGAAAAGAAGAACCAAGAAATCTTTCTCCTGCACTCAGTGTGGAAAGAGATGGACATGCAAATATAATCTTGAGCTTCACATGCGAGTTCATACTGGAGAGAAACCTTACAAGTGTTCACACTGTGACAAGAGATTCAGTCGGTCAGGAGAACTGAAAACACACGAGAGGATTCACACTGGAGAGAAACCTTATAAGTGTTCACACTGTGACAAGAGATTCAGTCAGTCAGGAGACCTGAAAACACATGAGAGGATTCACACTGGAGAGAAACCTTATAAGTGTTCATACTGTGACAAGAGATTCAGTCGGTCAGGACACCTGAAAACACACGAGAGGATTCACACTGGAGAGAAACCACACACATGTGATCAGTGCGGGAAGAGTTTCACTCAAAAAGGAGACCTTACATCACACATGAGAGTTCATACTGGAGAGAAACCGTTCACTTGTGATCAGTGCGGGAAGAGTTTATCACGATCATCACATCTTAAGATACACATGAACATCCACACTAGAGAGAAACTGTACACATGTGATCAATGCGGGAATTTTTTTTTGAGAGCTTCAGACCTGAAGCAGCACCTGAGAGTTCATACAAAGGAGAAACAACATTCATGTCATTTGTGTGGAAAGAGTTTTTCACGCCTACAAAGTTTGAAAATACATCATAAAATACACACTGGTGTGAGAGAGTACATGTGCTTTGAGTGTGAGAAGACTTTTACTACAGCGAACTGTTTAAAACAGCATGAGATGATTCACACTGGAGAGAAACCTTACAAGTGTTCACACTGTGACAAGAGATTCAGACATTCATCAAATCTGAAAACACATGAGAGGATCCACACTGGAGAGAAACCGTATCACTGCACTGCATGTGGGAAGCATTTCAGTGATTCTTCTTCTCTACACAAACATACAAAAAACAATCACAGTAAGTAGATTGTGCTTGTGGAAGGAAGGAAGATGGCGGCGCGTTCAGACGCAGCGGCTGCTCCAGGTCCCAAAGACGGTGCTTTTATGTCTTTTAATGTCGTCTGTTCGTCTCCAAATAGTGTAAATCTACCGCTAACCCATAAGGAAAAACACATATATGATCGCCGAAGCCTTTTGGACATCGGCAACGCGTACAAACACCAACTCTCGCAGGCGGCTACTGAGAAGCTACGAGGCCTTTGTTTACTGCTGGAGCCTGACCTCGAGACCGCGGCCTCGCCTACTGACGCTACCCGCACATGGCAGCATCGCAAGCGGTGTGAGAGAGGACGGAAGCGCGGTAAACGCGGAGGTATACGAGCCAGGCTAAGGGCTAACCACACAAGACCGGCTCTCCCAACACTCATGCTCTCAAACGTTCGCTCTCTGGAAAACAAACTGGACTTAATTCAACTCACTCGGTCTACACAGCATGAGGCAAGGGATTGCTGTGTGTTTGTTTTCACCGAAACATGGCTAAACAACAACATCCCGGACTCCGCCATTCAGTTACATGGATTAAACTGCTATCGAGCAGACAGGGACTCATCATTGTCTGGTAAGACCCGCGGGGGTGGCTTGTGTGTTTATATCAACAGAGAATGGTGTAACAATGCTGCGGTAATATCAAAACACTGTTCATCGCTGGTGGAGTTTATGTTTGTGAAGTGCCGACCGTTCTATCTGCCGCGTGAGTTCACGGCCATTGTTATTGCCGCGGTTTACATACCACCGTGTGCAAACGCTAAGGACGCGCTTCGCGAGCTGTACAGCGCCATCAGCGAACAACAAACAAATAACCCCGACGGCTTTTTCATCATAGCCAGTGACTTTAACCACGCAAACTTAAAGACAGATTTGCCAAAATTCTACCAACATGTGAATTTTGCGACAAGGGGAAATAATACACTGGATTTTGTTTATACAACAGGGAAAAACGCATACAAAGCTGAACCCCGCCCCCACCTCGGGTACTCGGATCACATCTCTGTTATGCTAATCCCAACATACAGACCACTTCTCAAGCTTGCCAAACCGGTTCAAAAACTCATCACAATTTGGCCAAATGATGCTACCTCAACACTACAGGACTGCTTTCAGTGCACAGACTGGAACATGTTTAAAGAGGCAGCCACCTACAACAACCACACAGACCTGCATGAGTACACTGAAACCGTGACTGCTTACATCAAAAAGTGCATGGATGATGTGACAGTCACCAAGACCATCACCACACGTGCAAACCAGAAACCATGGATGACAGCAGAGGTTCGTGGGCTGCTAAAGACCAGAGACGAAGCATTCAGATCAGGAGATAAAGCAGTCCTCAAAACAGCAAGAGCCAATCTGTCTTGTGGCATCAAAAATGCAAAACGGTCATATGCTCAAAAAATCAACAATCACTTCACAGACAGCAGAGACACACGGAGCCTGTGGCAAGCCATTCAGACCATCACTGACTACAAGCCCCCGCCACAGGCCTGTGATGAGGACACATCCCTCCCCGATGCACTCAACCACTTTTATTCACGGTTTGAAATGCAGAATGACACACCTGCACAAAAACTGCCCACACCTCCCAACGACCGGGCGCTTTGTCTGTCTCCAGCCGACGTAAGGAAGACCCTATCTAGGATTAACCCACGCAAGGCTGCGGGTCCTGACAACATACCTGGCCGTGTACTGAAAGACTGTGCTGCACAGCTGACGGATGTCCTAACAGATATCTTCAACACCTCGCTGAGCCAGGCAGTTGTCCCCACATGTCTCAAATCCACAACAATCATACCGGTACCAAAGAAATCACCTGTGTCCTGTCTAAATGACTACCGTCCCATAGCACTGACTCCAATCATGATGAAGTGCTTTGAGAGGTTAGTCATGCACAACATCAAAAACAGCCTCCCCAACACACTTGACCCGCTGCAGTTTGCATACCATCCAAACCGCTCTACGGACGATGCAATCTCCTCCACCCTCCACCTGGCTCTTACCCACCTAGAAAATAAAGACTCCTACGTTAGAATGCTGTTCATCGACTTCAGCTCAGCATTCAACACAATTATCCCACAACAGCTCATAAATAAACTAAACCTGCTGGGCCTTAACAATTCCCTTTGCAATTGGATCCTGGACTTTCTAACCGGAAGACCTCAGTCAGTCCGTGTCGGCCACAACACCTCGAGCACTACCACACTGAGCACAGGTGCCCCACAAGGCTGTGCGCTCAGCCCGCTGCTCTTCACGCTGCTGACCCACGACTGCACTGCCAAGTTCAGCTCCAACCACATCATCAAGTTTGCTGATGACACAACAGTGGTAGGTCTCATCAGCAACAACGATGAAACGCACTACAGAGAGGAAGTGGCACAGCTGGCTGAGTGGTGTGGCGTTAACAATCTGTCCCTCAATGTGGAGAAGACAAAGGAGGTTGTGATGGACTTCAGGAGAAACTCTGTTGACCACCCCCCACTGACCATCCACAGTTCGACTGTGGAGAGAGTCAGCAGCACTAAATTCCTGGGGGTGCACATCACAGAGGATCTCACCTGGACCACCAACACCATGTCACTCTCCAAGAAGGCACAACAGCGCCTACACTTTCTCCGCCGGCTGAAAAGAGCAAGTCTCCCACCACCCATCCTCAACACATTCTACAGGGGCACCATCGAGAGTGTGCTGACCAGCTGCATCACTGTCTGGTACGGGAACTGCAGTGCTGCTGACCGCAAGACCCTCCAGCGGACAGTGAACACGGCTGCTAAGATCATCGGCGCCCCTCTCCCATCCATCCTGGACATTTTCCTTGCACGATGCTCCAGCAAAACAAACAGCATCGTGAAGGACCCCACCCACCCCTCCCACAGTCTCTTCCAGCTCCTACCATCAGGAAGACGGTACCGGAGCATCAGAGCCCACTCCGCCAGACTGCTCAACAGCTTTTTCCCCCAGGCTGTGAGAGCCCTGAACTCAAATCACCCCGCCCGCCTCTGACACCCCATACAATCCCCTACCTCCTGAAACATGGACCCCCCCCCCTCTCCTCTCCTCTCCCCTCTCCTCCCCAAACATCCCCCAACCTTACCACACCAGCGAAAAAACTGTAAACTTTTTTTGTGCAATCCAAGTGTGCTACACACAGGTGAGTGGGCCTGTACAAACCACCTGTAGTAACACACTCTCCTCTATGCACTAGACACTTTTCCTAACACTATGTGTACACAATCCCACAAAAGACTCAGCAATATATGTATGTTTACATGCTCATGCACCACTACAAACCATCTTGTACTGTTCCCCAGCCAGCTGCTGACTCGCAATGTTTCTCTCTGCACATGTACAGTATTTATGTGAAGCATTCGCATAGTTTGTATAGTTTGTATTTTTTATCGTTATCTTTAGTTGTACAGGGTAAACAGATTGTATAGTTTGTATTTTCTATCCTTATCTTTAGTTGTATACGGTAAACATTTATATATAGTATACCTAGTCAAATCTGTCAGTAGGTTAGTTTTTGTGTATAGGTTTATAGTGTTTTTACTTCATTGTTGTATGTCTGTATTTATGTAGCACCATGGTCCTGTGAGGCACGACATTTCGTTCCACTGTATGTCCCCACATGCAGCGGAATGACAATAAAGCTCAACTTGAACTTGAACTTGAACTAGATCATCTTCAGGTCTTTCAGGTCTGATGCTGCGTCCTCTCCAAATGTGACACAATAATGCATTAAGCAATAAAATATCATCTGGATAAATCTGTCATAACAAGCGACATGACGAAGAAACGTTATCTAAAGTTTTCACAGTGAATAAAGTTCATCTTCAAAACCAGCAGATTTAACTGAGATCCAGATCAACTCAAAGATGGAGTTCCTCCACAAAGAACAAAGTCAGAAGGTTTTATTCTTGTATATCATTTTGCTTCATGATATGAATTATATCATTGTGCTTTCTTATGAGTTTCATATTATGTTCAGTTGTCTTATAATGCATATGTGTCACTTGTAGTTTGTTACTCTTTCATGAAGGAAAGCAGGAGTTTTTACAAACTGTTCTTGTTCAGGAAGTTGAAGAAGAGACTGTAACACTTTTAAGAGAGACTGAGATTTATTTTTTATTTTGTTCTTCATTGTGTAAGGCCTCTGCAGAACAGACCCACCAAAAAGCTGCAGAATAAACACATTCCCAAAATAGGATCTAAAGATTCCCCCACACAGCCATCACGAGGTGGTAAAACTGACAACACCCTCATTGTCTGGATTAGTTCCTCTCAACATGATAATAGCTAATCCAATCAAGGGAAAAGAGAACTCCTTTGTCTCAATGAACTGAAGAGTCATTTAAGCAACATACGGTTAAGAGCTGCCTCGTGGACACTATGCATAAATCCATAGTAGAAGCCCGGAAACAGGAAAAGGCACATTTACGTGACACTCTCCAGGCCTGCAAACACCCAAGTTCCATACAGCGTGACCCCTCGTGACCCCCGAGGGCAGGGGTCTGCACCCTTCAACATCACAAGAGCCATTTTGGGCCCTTTCCCACCGGATACAATTCTTGTACTTTAGGGCTGTGCGATTAATTTGATTTTCCATTATGAATTTGACTTCCAAGGATTATGAAAACAAGATATATTGATATGTACAAGATGTATACAAGAGGTAAAGCGATATATTGGAGAAAATCTGGTGTGTCAGAATTTTGGATCCATGCGTTATTTCTTAAAGTGACAGCAGCCTGTGGAGTAGTCGTGGCCTAATGGTTAGAGAGTCGGACTTGTAACCCAAAGCTGAGACCCTTGAGCAAGGCACCGAACCCCCAACTGCTCCCCAGGTGCTGCCCACTGCTCCAGGTGTGTTCATGATACTGTATGATATGATATCATATGATAGACTTTATTAATCCCACACTGGGGAAATTCACTTGTTACTGCATACTCCACAAGACCAACCACAATACAATGGTTAGAGAGTCGGACTTGTAACCTGTAGGACAAATTGACCTAACTAATATGCAATTTCCTGATCAATCCTCAATTGGGAACGGTAACAAACAACCAGACAAAATAGAGATTGCTTTTGACGATTTTATGCAAGTATTACAGCGGAACTGGACCCGGAAGGTGAAGAAACAGGAGAAGAAAGAACGGCGCAGGCGGGCTCAGAAGGGAAATGGAGAATCAAAAAATCCTCCTCAAACTGAGAACGATGGTGCGTCTACAAATGAAGCAGGAAGTGACGAATAAGAAAATAATGAAATTGATGAAAGAAATGACTGAATTGCATCATTTTATGGCTGAAATACAGACATTAACAAATGAATTAGGGGCAATGGAAATTCGGAATGCTGTTACGAGAGTATGAAATGTAAGATGCTGTAAAAAGATGCATCCTATTTTGAGATTACAATTGTTGATTGCTTTGTGGTTTTTAACTGCTATATAGATGCCTCGCTTATTTTTGTAAAACCCGGTTAAGAGCAAGGAGATGCATTTTGTAACATGCGTGCAGAATGGAACTTCTAGCCAACCATTTCGTAGTGTTTTTATCACACCTGTGTAGGGATGTCAGATTGTGGTTTTGACATATACGCATATGCCTCGCTTACGCTTTTGGAAAGGTGTTACTATTTTTTTTATATATGTTAAAGTAGAAGTAGACATGCTTGATATTTAGAAGGTGCTGCAATTTTTCCATTTGGACTTTTGACACTGTCTTGTGTAGCTTCTGTGACAAAGGTCGCGCTTCCTGCATGCATGAGAGAAGGCAGGGACAGAGACATACATGAGGAGGAAGAATGCTGGGAGGTTTTTGATGAGTTTAATGCAAATGATATGCAAGACTATAAAAAGGTTTTTTAGAAATTTTGTCAGTGGCGACACTTCGTGGTGAAGACTACTCGCTGTTATTTTTGTTATTTGTTTATGAGTTATTGTTTTTAATAAAACGAATCCATTGTATTGGTGATTCGTTAAACTTTTAAAACAAGTCTCTGAGTGATTAATTATTAGTAACCAGTTATCTGAACCAGAATAAAACCTTTTTCGAGCTCCAAGTGGTCCGGACTTGACTGAGCAAGGAAGGACACTGGGAGAAAGGATCTGAAGCTTCTAACTACATCTAACCAAATAAGAGGTAATTATATATCGATTGATTATGAATTATTTATGGATGTGAGGATGTGAATTGTAAGTTTTAGGCCTTTATACCGGTATACAAGTATAACAAACCCAAAGGTGAGACCCTTGAGCAAAGCACCAAACCAACAACTTCTCCCCAGGTGCTGCCCACTGCTTCAGGTGTGTTTGTTCAAGTTCAAGTTCAAGATTTATTTGTCACATACACAATTATACAGAGAGTATTAACCAGCAGTGAAATGTGAGTCAGGTCCGCTCCATGGACAGTGCAATATTATAGAAAACAACACAAAGAAGTATACATAAAATTAAATGAATAAAAAAAAAAGATATAAAGAACAAAATATAAAATGTGCATGATAGTATACTGTAGACTTAAATATTAAGATAAGATAAGCATGACTGTACAAGAGAGGAATGTGCAAATAGGTTGTACATGGTTGACATGTAGCAGCAATCTCAAAAAAATAAGATACCAAAACACAGAAAGTGATGTGTGCAAATGACACTGTCAGTATGAGGTAGAGAATAATGAGTGTGAGTATCTTACTGATTGTGAGTGATTAATAAGTGAAGTCATGGTGATGTTAAGAGGCTGAGTTTGAGTTCGGGAGTCTGATGGCCTGGGGAAGAAGTCTCTCAGTTTTTGCCATCAGGCTGCGGAAGCGCTTACCAGATGGCAGCAGAGTGAAGAGACAGTTACCGGGGTGATTTGAGTCCTTGATGATTTTGACAGCTTTGCTGCTGCAGCGTTTGAGGTAGATGTCCTGCAGAGAGGGGAGAGCAGACCCTGAGATGCGCTCAGCTAAGCACACAACTCTCTGCAAGGCTTTGCAGTCTTGACTGGAGCTGTTTCCATACCACACTGAGATACACGGAGTCAATACACTTTCTATGGTCCCTGAATAGAAAGTTTTCAGGATTGTTGGCGAGACCCTGAATTTCCTCAGCTGTCGCAGATGGTACATTCTTTGCCTGGCTTTCTTGACCTGTGTTTGAATGTGTGTAGTCCATGTCAGGTCCTCGGAGAGGTTTACACCGAGGTACTTGAAGCTGCTTACTCTCTCCACAGGGGTCCCGCTGATCATAAGAGGAGTGTAGGGCAGCAGATGTCTCTTTCTGAAGTCCACAATCAGCTCTTTAATTTTGCTCACATTCAGAGAGAGACAGTTGTCCTGGCACCATGATGTAAGTCTCTCTACCTCATCCAAGTATGCGGTCTCATCATTGTTGGAAATGAGGCCCAGAACCACAGTATCATCAGCAAATTTGATAATAGATGTGGAGCTGTGGGAGGACATGCAGTCATGTGTGTAGAGAGAGTAGAGCAGGGGGCTCAGGACACAACCCTGTGGGGCTCCTACGTTCAGGGTGATGAAGTTTGAGGTGAACTGGCCTACTTTCACTCACTCTGCCAGTGAGGAAATCTTGAATCCAGTCACAGAGTGAAGTGTTTAGGCCGAGGTCTGTGAGTTTAGAAGCTAGCTTGATGGGGACTATAGTGTTGAAATCTGAGCTATAATGAATAGCAGCCTTGCAAAGTTCCCATTGCTGCTGTCAATGTGTTTGAGGGAGGAGTGGAGTATGTGAGAGATGGCATCATCAGTAGATCTATTGGGATGATAGGCAAACTGAAGAGGGTCCAAAGTAACAGGGATGGAGGAGCAAATGTGGCTCTTAACAAGTCTCTCAAAAACCTTCATGACTATTGATGTGAGGGCCACTGGTCGATAGTCATTCAGGCAAGAGGGTTTATTGTTCTTAGGCACAGGGATGATGATGGATTTTTTAAAGGAGGGTAGCAAGGGACTCATTGAAGATAGAAGTGAATAAACCAGCAAGCTGATCAGCACAGGACATAAGGACACGGCCAGTAATCCCGTCAGGTCCGGCCGCTTTCCTTACATTCACCCTCTAACTCAGACCTGAGCATTGTATGGCCCCCGGGCCACATCCGGCCCTCTTGACCGGCCCACATGAGGTAATTTGTGAATTAATAGTCAATCGCAAATACATGTAGGCTAATTAGGTGTACGCAAGGCAACTGCTTTGTTTCCTGAGTATGAAACAACTTAAAATCAGTTCAAAACTAATTTTATTTCTGCAACAACAAAACGTTGCTTTTGTAAAATAATGAAAGCACGTGCTTTCTGCCATCTCTGAAGCTGGAGCGCGTCAGAAAAAAACAACCAAAACTCAGCGTACGGCTGCCTCACAGACATGTGAATATATATATCTATATAAAGTTTAAAATGTCTACTTTTAAATGAACCAATTCAAAAACAAATATTTCCTGATTATTGTATTCTTTATGAAGGTTGCATTTCTCTCTAAAGGCGTGTCCAGTAGGCTACTCTGGAGACGAGAGAGAATTAATAAATAATTAAAACATCTCCTTTTTTTTCCCAACACATTCATAATCATTAGGCGACTTTTGCCTGTGCTTGGTGGCAAACTTTATAGGCTACGTGTGCTTGAGTGCAGAATATATTGAAACTCATTGGATTATTAGCTTTAATATAAACATGCGATTAGTTAATAATGACTTAAATGAACAACAAGTTAAGTTGTTGGGTGCAGCCCTATTAAATAGCCTACCAGGTAGACGTCTCTGCTAAAGCATTTTAGCTACGCGTTTCCTTTGTCTGGTAAATTCTGCTTTCAGAGCTGACACGAGAGATGTCCGTCCTTCACATTTATTTTTCCTCTGAAACACAAAAACAAAATAATTTATATAATAAAAAAATAGCCTATGTATTCTATATTTTATGTTGTGAAAAGCCAACTCTTTCCTTCCGGCAGATATTGTTGCTTCTGGGCTATGCATTGTAAAGCACAGAAAGTCTACAAATAGGCCGTTGTTTCCAAAAAACTTTTTTTTTGGTCACGTCGCATGTGTATCCTATTTTCCTCATCATTTATAAACTGATACTTTACTGATGTCTGGACTCTATTTTCAGTGCTTTAGGAAAATATAAAGAGATGTTCCAATATAACTATTGGTACTACATTCTATGGCACTACAAATCATTAATATATTATGAAAAAGAAAACCCGCATGTACAATAGGCAATTCATTTTTATGACACATTAGATAGAAATTTGCCTTGTTTGTTTTTACATGTCTTATACAGCTGTGATGGCTTTTGGTTAATTTGGTTATGTCAGAAAATGAACTGATAAGAAGAAAACTACATATTCTCTGGAAGCCGTGCTAAATGAATAAACACCGTTATTGCATTCCTGACATGTGTCAGACCCTCAGTCACCTCACAGATACCAAATACATTGTCTATAACCTAGATATTAGGATAAATACACTGGTTTTACAAAAACTATTATTTCCAATACATTATATAGTGCAAGAAGAGGGATCGTAACTCCACTCATTCATTCCCCCATTTGAAAGGTTCAAAACAAAATTGTAGTCTAACTTCAAATAAATCATAAATAAGACCCAGATCAAGCCAACTTTCAAATAGAAATAAAACACAACAATCAATATTTCCACTGAAACCTATAATAGTTCCTAAATTTTACTTAATAGCCCGTTTATTAAGTGACAGATCACAGATCCATTAGCAATCATCATAGCCCACATAGAGCACTGTTCATATAACTGAATAATAAACCTAAACTTGTCAATATTTGGTCGAAATGACATTGTAAGTAAAAAAAAAAAAACTTGTTTATTTATTGTCATGCGTGTATTTTTATATCATGACAATACTTTTAATCATACTCAATGCCTAATTATTATTTTAATGCACATCTTCGACTATCATACCGTATTACTGTACTCTGACTAAATTAACAACACATTCAGAAGCAAATCCTCAGGACCTTGTGTAAAGTTAATTTTGTCCTCACTATCTTGTCAGTAAGAAATGCTTACAGGTCAGCTACCTGATCCAAGTCTTAAAAACCCTTCATTCATATTTGTCATTTGGCAGCGATACTCATTGAATCCAAATTTTTATAAACTGAACAGACAGATTTCACAATCCTATCAAACAATTCTATTGCTCAGATCTAAACCGCCAAATATTCATTAAAAATACATCCTCAGTTCCTGTAAAACAGTGTACATTATCAAAAACCACTGTCAGTGTTCACAATAATGTTAATTTGATTTGACTTGACAGGTGTTCATAAACAGTTCCATAGCTCCTATTACAATTTTGGTGTCCATAACATTAATTTTAGTTGCTATATTTCATTTCATTATAACTACTTTTCACTGTATTCCTCCATCAGCTGGTTAGCCAGCAGATCCAAAGGTTTTTGTTAACTTATCTCTGTTCTACATAAACCAAACTATTACGTCACTCAGACCTTGAGGACACACACAGACAGTCTTATAGCAGCTTTGGCCTTTAACCCATATTACCTAAACTGTATTCACTCCTTTGTTTTCCCACCAGCCTTTTTTATGTGAGGGTTCTCTCTGGATTTTTTTTATGTGAGGACAATTATGGACTCTGGACATTTTTTATGTGAGGGTTTTATCCTTCCATCTTTTATCCTTCCGGAGCTCCTCCGTGGGGACTCTAGACCGGTGAGTGGTGCAGGTGTCGCTCATCATCATTAACTCCACCGGCCTCGCTCCGTTCCCACGGCTCTCGGCCCCGCCCCACTCGTCACATGGATGCATTGTCACAATGAAAAACAAGCCGTCAAGGAGTGCGGTTGCTGGTGATCAGGTCCGGAGGAGCTCACATTATGATAATGATGCTTTTAGGCCTATCAAGCATCCGCTCAACTCCACTACCATCTCACATATAACACCTCCCTTCGGGGCAGGTGCCCAGTGGCGGTGACCTTCCAGAATCAGGTATTTTCTGCAGCTGAGGAAAGGTGCACTCAAGAACCATGAGAGGCATTGACACCACCTACTAGTGTTAAAACACTGAGACAGGTTAATCAGAGCAGTATTTAATTACTAAAATCAATTGGATATCTTCAAACCATCACACTGAGATTACTCAGTGACTTTAGATATTACACCCATCCATTCGGTGTAATGTTCTGCTACTTCTGTAGCCGGAGCCATCGGGCCCTGTATGATGGTGGAGACTAAAAATAAGACAGATAAGTTACTGGTCATTGAACAAGCAGCAATACAACTGTTTAACTATTCAAAATCATTACTTCTATAACTCAGGGTCTGTATTATGATTTCAAAGACCTCATGTTTCTTCAACAAGAGGTCCTAGGGGTGGGCGATATGACCAAAATCTTATATCACGATATAACTAATTCTATATCACAATAACGATATATATCACAATATAGTTATTTTTTGTCTTAAATATTTTTTTTAATGATATTAAATCTTTGATACCATATAATTTTCATAATCCTTGTCACCAATGTCAATATCAAACTAATAGAAATATAATACAATATAAAAAATACAATGTAAAACAAAAAAGGTGTGTGAGAACATGCCTTTTGTGTGTGTGTGTGTGTGTGTGTAATGTGTATTGATGTGAATTAATGTTAGACAGTAAACGCTATTGGATGCAAAAAAAATGGAAGAAATCCCAACAATAAAGTGAAGCCTAAAAAGAGAGAGAAAAAAAACTCAAGTTCACTGAAGATAGACAGTCAGTGATTAAATAAGGATAAGAAACTAATTGCAAGCAATAGGGCAAAA
This sequence comes from Aspiorhynchus laticeps, assembly GCA_023376895.1. Classification (NCBI taxonomy): domain Eukaryota; kingdom Metazoa; phylum Chordata; class Actinopteri; order Cypriniformes; family Cyprinidae; genus Aspiorhynchus; species Aspiorhynchus laticeps. The sequence continues at coordinate 123,409 of JALXFT010004017.1, forward strand.
AACCTACATAAATAAGAAACGCTACATACATTGTGTAAATTAATTAGTCTTTATTGTGTTAATTAGATAAAATTAACAGGTGCATTATGTATAGATTCTATACATAGGCTATATATAAATATATCATTATTATTATTATTATTTAATTTATTCTTATTAAAGTTACAGAAGTGATATAGTCAAGAGCAGTAAGAAATTTTCTCTCACTGTTGTGTGATTAATGGCAGACAGGACGAATATTGGACAGCTTCCCCTTTAAGACCGAAGTCCGGATACAATATACTGTTACATAGGCTATGCGTTTTTTTTTCAGCTGTTTATTCTCTCTTCAGACCCAAATCACTGTGTTTATGAGGATACTTGCAAAGATGGGGATTCTTATGCATATAGTTGTGCTTATGTAATCGTTCAAGGCAAATAAAGCGGCAAAAAAATGCGCGCTCCTCTCTCACTGAAACAGAGACGGCGCACACATAGCTCTGTTGTTTGCGTTTCAATGGCTTAAAATCGGTTGTTTTAAAACTGCAGTGCTTAAAACGCGTGTCCATGCTACAGTTGTAGTCCCTAGTTTAGGAATAGCTCATCATTTTGTCCTGGCTGATAGTGCTCCTGCTCGGAGCCACCTGCTTCTGTCTCCCCTTCACGCCCCGTGGTGGTGTATAAAGTAGGGATGGGCGGATCGATCCTAAAGTATCGATACTTTCGATACTGATGTTGTATCGAAAGGATCGATCCTCACATAAAAATATCGATTCTAAAGTGCATTTTTTTGTAACCACTAATTTTATTTATTAAGAAACTCGGTGCATAAAATAAGCTTCTAAATGGAAAAATAGACTATATTAGTGAACAATTGTGTTGGATAGAGCTATTTCTTCTGCTCATCGGAACACACGTAAATGCTGAAAGACAGAACCAATCAATCACAGACAGCGTTCGCTGCGGACGCATGGCTCAGTCACAGTTCAAATAGAGCTGCGTTTCACAAAAGCATCAGAAGCATAAGTAGATCATAAGAAACCATTGCCACATTATTACATTACATATAATTATTGCTATATATAAAATTAATTCTGAAAAATGCATCACGATTTCTACACAAAAATGAAGCAGCAATAATAATCAGAAATGTTTCCTGAGCAGCAAATGATATTAGATTTATTTCTGAAGGATCATGTGACACTGAAGACTGGAATAATGATGCTGAAAATACTGCTTTGATCACAGATGCATTTAAAATTATATTTTAAAAATAGGCCTACATTAAAATAGAAAATAAATTTCACAATATTGCTGTTTTTACTGTATTTTTGTTCAAATAAGTGCAGCCTTGGTGAGCATGAGACTTATTTAAAAAATATTACAAAATCTTACTAACCCCAAACTTTTGTGTACATGTAGCCTAATATTTATTTTAAATAGGTAATTGTGTAAGTAAATTTAAACTGTTGTTAAAAGTTCAAATGGTTTCTGTTATGTTCTGTAATTGCTGTTAATAAATCTGTCAGAAAAAAAATGTGCTAAAGTTTCACCTTTAGGAGTACAGCATTCTGGCAGCCTTTTAAAAAAATGAACCATGGTTTTATTACAGTGCACAGTTTACCACAGTATTTGTAGTAAAACTGTAAACACAAATTTACCATTATGGCGCTTATAATAATAATACGTAAGTATTAAAATAAGTATTTTAGTACTTATTGTATGTAACACCATGTTTATTTTTCATGAGGTACCCTCAAAGGTGCACCTTTGTAACTTATCTATACCCTTAAATCTAGGGCTGTAGTCAAGTCCACCTTTGTCGAGTCCAAGACAAGTCCAAGACCAGGACTATCGAGTCCGAGTCAAGACCGAGTCCAAAGAGGTTTGAGTCCAAGTCAAGTCCAAGTCCAAAGAGGTTCGAGTCCAAGTCAAGTCCAAGTCCAAATGAGAGTCAAAACAGAGAAAGAAATAAAGAATCTTCTTCAAAACCACATACTGAACTATAATTTATGTGATACAAGAGACAGCATATCTTCTATTATAAGATAATCATTCTGCATTATTATTTGTAATGATCTAAAAGCATGTGCAGCAACACTGTAGGATCAAATAAGGCTATTTTATTTACTTTAGGTTTAGCAATTTCACTAACGTCACATAAGCTGAAGTGCAACTTCACATTTTCAGCATTTTTATTATAGTGTAACAATCACATTCTGTGCTGCCAATGGAAAATATTACAAATAACAAGCAACATAAGTGTAAAAAATCGACATGTTCCCATTCTTGAACTTGTTACTTGTTCTAAAGCAGGGTGTCCAAACTCAGTCCTAGAAGGCCAGTGTCTTGCAGAGTTTAGCTCCAACTTGCCTCAAAACACCTGCCTGAAAGTTTCTAGTATGCTTAGATTAGCTATTTCAGGTGTGTTTGATAAGGGTTGGAGCTGAACTCTGCAGGACACCAGCCCTCCAGGACCAAGTTTCAAGACCCCTGTCCTAAAGAAACCATAGTACAATATAACCCTCCCAAGCAAGGCTGTATAACATATAAACACCTTCAGGTCTGTGTGTCTGTGTGTGGCCGCGCATGCATTTGTTTGCTCTTTGCCTTAGGCCATATAATATAGGTGCTATATAATATATACATCCCCCGGGGATGGGGGATATAGACAGTGTTACAGGTGTTCATTTAGTTCAGTTATAGAGAACAGACAATTAAAGATTGAAAAATTAAAGAAATTAAAAATTGGAAGTTTTTTTTTATTTGTTTCTATTGCTGGGCGATATGGCAAAAAAAAAAAAAAAACTTTATTGTCTCAGAACATTTGACCAATTCTCGATTTTGTACGATTTTAACTAGTCAACTTGAAAATATAACTACAACATGATTCAAGCTACGTTTTCTTTATTAACCCTCTAGTTAAAGAAAACTCTATTCTAAGTGCACCACACATGAAGTTGTCATCATGATTTAAATGTTAAACAAATCGCTAAATATCTTTGCAGAAAAGATGCATGAACTACAACTACATCTTGTACAAACTTTTCTTATGCATGTTATATGTTCAGAAATAATACAAGAAAAATACTTAATTTTTTTTTTCAAGTAATTCAAATTCAAAATGACTGAAGGTATAACACCTAGAGTGCTATTATTAACTATAAAGGCTCTGTAAAACAGAGAACAGCAGTTTTCAGCCTGTCACCCTGATGCAAACATGAAATATCAGACATACAGTAGTAGTTCTTCACAGGTTTCCGACATTGTATCTGTGGCCAAGATAAAAATGATTTATGCCTCCGCGCAGCGCACAAACTCAGAGCCAGGCATATGACACAGGCACGCAGCTGTGCATTTACCAGGAGACCAATAGCAATGCCCGTTCTAGATAGAACTAAACCAATTACATTACCCATTTTCCGAACAAGCGAGCCAGATTAATGGTTTTGTTTTGAAAGAGAAAAAAAAAGCATGTATAGCTGGACTCGGTCGAGACCAACTAGAACATTTGGCGAGTCCAATGACCAAGTCCGAGACAAGTCCGAGTCCAAATAGCAACGAGTCCAAGACAAGTCCGAGACGATAGAAAAACGTCTCGAGTCCGGACTCGAGTACTACAGCCCTACTTAAATCATGCATACTTGTATGGTACTAATATGCTCCCTTTTAGGAGTATAGGTGCACCATTGAGGTTACTGCCCAGTAAAGGGCTAAAATACAATTTTAGTATTTAATTTCTGACAGTGTAAACAAAAAAAAGCCTGTGAAATGTTTAAAAAAACATGGCTTTAAATATTAATTATAATTACTGATTATATTCTTATAAATTATATATTTAATAATTTAAAAGATCATTTTAGTTTACAAGTATCGGTATCGATATCGACGATACTGGGCTTGAAAATATCGGTATCGGATCGAAAATAAAATAAGAGGTATCGCCCATCCCTAGTATAAAGATCGCAGTCATCCAAATGATGAAAAAGTATTACCATAAACAATGTATTTTGCGACACCACGAAATAAACGATATATGAAACGATAGACTTTTTATTTCGTCCATCCGATATATATCGTCATATCGCACAGCCCTAAGAGGTCCTATATTGTTATTCATTATTTACAATATCTTATTCCTTAAATGCATTGAGCAGTTGAAACTTGTAACTACCAATTGCCCTCTTAATGCATTAAATCTGAAATGCAGAATTTTTTGAACATGTCCTTTAACATCTCAGTGTCTATGATTTGACTGAAACAGTGTGCTTTACTATAAATAGCTTGCATTAATAAAAAAAAGGTAACATTTGATCAATAATTACATTTAATCAGCAAATACAAAATCAAGCTAAGTAAAAGTGAAAACTAATGAGCTGGATCTCTCTCCTACTGACTTACAAGTATGGATGGTGTATCGGTAAGTTTTTAATGGTGTTACTATTCTTACAATCCTGCTTATTAAACATATTAAACTGTAAAAGATTATTAACTCTTACTTTAATTTAGCTTTTAGAAAATCGAGTCGTATAGATTCGAAATTAATCTGATTAATTGATATTAATCAAAACGTCTAATGTATACCTTATCAACGATCATCCAGCGAGCATTAACATCAGTATGTCTAAGCAATTCTGTTTATTTCGTGGCCACGATAATAATACAGAATTGGTTGGGTAAATTTATGAGCACAGGTAACATGATCTTTGGTAAATAGTTTCAGATTTGAAAATCACATAGCACAAGACAAAATATATCTTTATAAATGAATCAGAGTTTATTTGCTACTCTACGATAACATATTAAACAAAACACACACACACACACACAGTTCCGGAGTATTGAGTTACGATTTGAAGGAAGTTTTAAGTCTAGCACTCTTTGGTCACCTGAGGAAGATCACACAACAGAGAACTTCTAGCTTATCCTTAAGGCTTCAGATTAACTCGACCAGTTTCCAGCAAAATAGAGATTTTGTTTGTTTACTTGCTTTTGAGTTGAGATGACAGCTGATCTGGTGTTTCCGCGTGTTCCCGTGTGGTCAAAGGAAACCTCCGGGCTGCTGATGTTGTCGTTTGTGACGTCACTTGGGGAAGCCTTCCGTTGGTAGGTTGTGCTTCTCTTTGCTGTGATGACGCTCTTAGGAAGTCTGTTTGGAGTTCTTACAGCTTCAGGTGTTAAAGTTCCTTTGGTAAGAACTTTGGAGGCATGTGTGGATCCTTGCCAGATGGTATATGGCTGAGGGCGCTTAACAAATGAGAAGCTGAAGTTTCAAGCAAGTCAGCGAGCAAGCAGAGAGCAGAGAGCTGGGGGTCCGTTTTTAGCCGGCGGATTTCGGTTCCTCCCACTCGATGCTCGTCCAATGAAATTGTTCCTGTAGGGCGGAGACCCGCCCCGCACGGCTCATTTTCCGTGTGTAAATCCTCTACTTAGTTGTTTTAATTTCATGAAGAAAATATCCTAACACATTCTATAAAATTATTCATCATTCTTACGATGCTGAGAATCGACATATAGTTCACACCAAATTGTTGCATTTATCATGACCATTTATACGAAATCAAACTAAACATATTTCACACACATTGATATCTTTTCCTGCTAAAACACCAAAAAGGGTTCAAATTAAAGATGAGAAATAACACATCATGCATATGATACTAAACACTAGTGATTCCTTTACAGGGAAAATTATACGTTCAAAAGACTACAAAAATACCACCGGTTTCAATAACACAACAAGCTTAATTTCATTTCATAAAATACAACCTGAATATATATTGTTCCTTGAGTATATTGCTTTAATAGCAGCAGCGATTATTAACTGTCCTTTTGGAATACTTTATAAAAGTTTGAGTCTTTGTTCTGTCCAAAAAGGGGAAAAGAACAGCGTTCCTTTTTGGAATGTGAGGTCATGAGAATGTCACTTTGGGTGTGCATCTGTGAAACTTCAACGCCCAGAATCTCATCGTAAACCAGTCTTCCCTTGTTGATAAAATCGTTGAATTACGCGTTAAGCGGTCAGGAGATTCAGGGAGAGTCTGTGATGGAGCATTTCCAGATACAACGTGCTTTGTGTTTGGTCTTGTTCAATGAGGTTCTACAGAACATAATATGAAAAAAAATGCATATAATATGTAACCCATAAGAAAGCACAACAATATAATTTATATCATGAAGCAAACTGATATACAATAACAAAACTTTTGGGCATTGTTCTTTGGGGAGGAACTACATCTTTGAGTTGATCTGAATCTCAGTTGAATCTGCTGTTTTTGAAGATGAAGATGAACTTTATTCACTGTGAAAACTTTAGATAATGTTTCTTTGTCTTGTCACTTGTAATGTCTGGTTAGGACAGATTTATCCAGTTGATATTGTATTGCTTGATGCATTATTGTGTCACATTTTGCACTGATCACAAGTGAACGGTTTCTCTCCAGTGTGAACTCTCATGTGTTTTCAGATTTGATGACGCACTGAATCTCTTGTCACAGTGTGAACATTGTAAGGTTTCTCTCCAGTGTGGATCCTCTCATGCCGTTTTAAACTGCTCCCTAAAGTAAAAGTCTTCTCACACTCAAAGCACATGTACTCTCTCACAGCAGTGTGTATTTTCTGATGCACTTTCAAATGTTCTGGATGCGAAAAACTCTTTCCACACAAATGACATGAATATGGCTTCTCCTTTGTATGAACGTTCAGGTGTTTTTTCAGGTCTGAAGCCCACAAAAATGTTTTGCCGCACTGATCACATGTGTACAGTTTCTCTCCAGTGTGAATCATCTCATGTGATTTCAGATTTGATGACAGACTGAATCTCTTGTCACAGTGTGAACACTTGTATGGTTTCTCTCCAGTGTGGATCATCTCATGTGTTTTCAGATGTGATGACACACTGAATCTCTTGTCACAGTGTGAACACTTGTATGGTTTCTCTCCAGTGTGGATCCTCTCATGTGTTTTCAGATTTCCTAACTGACTGAATCTCTTGTCACAGTGTGAACACTTGTATGGTTTCTCTCCAGTGTGAATCATCTCATGTGTTTTCAGATGTGATGACACACTGAATCTCTTGTCACAGTGTGAACACTTGTAAGGTTTCTCTCCAGTGTGAACACTCTCATGCCGTTTTAAATGGCTCGCTGTAGTAAAAGTCTTTTCACACTCAAAGCACATGTACTCTCTCACACCAGTGTGTATTTTATGATGTAATTTCAAACCTTTTAGTAAAGTAAACCTCTTTCCACACAAATTACATGAATGTGGCTTCTCCTTTGTATGAAATTTCAGGTGTGTTCTCAGGTATGAAGCCCACAAAAATGTTTTGCTGCATTGATCACATGTGTACAGTTTCTCTCTAGTGTGGATGTTCATGTGTAACTTAAGGGTTGATGAAAGTGAGAAACTCTTCCCGCACTGATCACAAGTGAACGGTTTCTCTCCAGTATGAACTCTCATGTGAAGCTCAATATCACGTTTGCATGTCAAACTCTTTCCACACTGAGTGCAGGTGAAAGTTTTCTTGGCTCTTCTTTTCTTCAAATCTTTCTGGTTGGGTTTTTCTCCACTTTTGACGTGATTTTTCTCCTCAGATTCACTCAATTCTTCCTTCTCCTCATTATCTTCAATCAACTCTGAAACAAAAGAAAAAACAGTACATTTGTCAGTAACTCATTAAAACAACAAAACAGAAAAGTGAAAGGACATAAAAAATATCCCTGTTATAACAGCAGAAAGTAGATAATTGCATCACAAAATTTACCCTTTTGATACAGTTTTATAAATTATACTTCACTGAAACTTTCCATGAATGAGGTACACTGATCTTCAAATTATTAGATTGAAAACATTATCTCATGTTTCTATATGAAGAAATATTAAATATGTTTGATCAACTACATGAAGGATCTGAGGATCCACAAATACAAACTGTGGTGCATCAAGAGAGCAACCATACATTTGTATGTTTTTATTAATTTATAATCATTTATTACCATTAGTCATTTATGTAATGTATTAATTTATTTTAAAAATAATTTACCATTTATATAATTGTATTATTTGATAATTCATTCATTTATTATTTTATGATGTTTTTATATTGTATATTTCTTATTGTTTTCCTTGCTTATGTATTTTCATTGTTTAATCTTATGATTGTGAGGTTTCATTAACTGTTTTGTAATAAGAGATAAGAGGGAATGTTTATGGAAACTCAAGGGTTATTATGGGATGTTGTTGTGTTTGGTAAAACACTACTTGTTGGATGTGTGCTGGTCAGATGAAGTCTGAGCATTGAAACATATGCAAATAAGATTATTCAATAAATGTTCTCCTTTTTATCATCATCACTTTGTCTCCTGCTTCTGCTCTTCTCTGGCTTTGCTCAGTCAGTTTCTTGGTTGATAAAAGACTGTTAATACAGATTTGGTACCAGACCAGACTTGATGTTAATGGGTTTTGGGTATCAACTACCCTGCTGACTATTTGTTCAGATACCAGACAAAATAGATATTTTCTGACAGGATCTGGCATCCGGGACTGGATCTTAACTATCTGGTGTGGAGACTCAATCTAACATACATTTAGTTGAAAAAAAAGTACTCAGTTCATAGGAAGTGTCCCTTATTATATCTGATGCTTCAGCAAAATTATTCAACAGCTTTAAAGATTTTTTCTGTTACAACAAACCAAAATATAAACTGTGTGAAGTTTTATAACTGTCAGCATTATTAATGAAGCATGAAGAATAAAGAGCAACCTGTTTGTTGTTCAGTATCTTCAGTGTGTTTGATTCTGCAGGGTTCTGGATCTCTCATCTTCTCTCTGTCCTCTTTAATAAACTCAGTCTTTGCAGATTTCATCTCTTCCTGATGCTCTGATGCTCGTCTTCACTTGTGAACTGATGGAAATATTCCAGCATTAGTGAATTACTGAATGTATGATTGTTGTGAGGAGCTTCACTGAACATGAATTTCTGTGTGGAAGAAGCAGATTTGCCAAAATCAAAAGGAAATCAAAGAGGCATTAAGTGTTGTATCTTTGTGAATCATTATGATACTATACTGAACCACTGCCTTACATCACGACTTAAACGAATAACGGCACCATCATGCTTTAGGAACCGTTCTCAATTACTTTACCTCAACTACCTCTATTTACACAATTACATTACTCAGAGAGAGAAAATAAATAATGTAATTCACCAAAAAGTTTATTTTTTATGTTTCACATTCCAAAATGATGTAGCTCACATTCAGTAAGTCACTTTGGCCACTAGCTTTTACTAAAACATCGTGAAAACCATCCATGTGAATGAATGACTGAACATAGTTTTTTTGCACTGTGGCTGGAATTTGCTGACGGTCCCTTAAACAACAATTGTGATTATCCAGCAGATATCGAGACTAAAACTAACCTTATCACGATATAAAAGTGACTATAACACATTTGATCTGCCAAAAATAAATCTCAAAAGAGAAATAACAGTATAAATAAACTCACAGCAGCAAAAACAGGGCTAACTATCTAACTGAGAGATGCATGTTTAAGTAAAGCGGATTTACTTTCATCATTTGTGAAACTATTTGTCCTGAACAACTCCGTATTCAACTCATCTTTTATGAACGGAGGAACATTAGACACAATATAGTCGTTTTTGCCGGTTGAAAGGCATTTCTGGAGTAAAAGTCTCTTTCTGCACTGAACACATGTTATAAAATTACTCCAGAGCTATTCATTCGAGCAGCTGACATTATGCTCGACAACATTTGCAAACTGAATTCATTGCAGGTGTGATTTTAATGCTTGAAAGCTGTTCATAACTTACGAGTTCTGAGGAAGACAACACTACATTCCTGCTGTCCTCAAAATTAATTACGCAAAATAATCCATGCAGGACACCCAAAAGCAAATTATAGAGAAGAGAGAGAAAAAAAAGAGGACTCACTCTCTTCTTCTTTGATTTTATGGTGGGTAGCACCAACATTAAGGTGCATTATCGCCACCTACTGTATTGGAGTGTGGACCAGAGTTTACCATTTTCATTAAAAATAAAAAAACTCTAAATTCTCTTAATCAGCTGTTCTCTTGAGATAAAGAAATAAACTCTAATCCATAAGTAACTATATTTTTAAGCTTTAATTCATCATTTTTCATTACTTCTCGTTCATTAGTATACTTTTGACAAACACAAATAACATGTTCTGCTGGTTCCTCTACTCCACAGTGCTCACATAATCCTGCTGGATGTTTATTTATTATTTTTAAGGTTTTATTCAGCATAGTATGTCCAACCCTTAATCTTGTTAGAATATTTTCCTCTTTGATGCTTCTTTTAGTTATCCTCACTACTCCGACTTCTCGTTGTATTTCATAAAGATGACGTCCTGTATTTACTGTATCCCATTTATGTTGCCACTCCTTCGTGGTATATGCTTTAATTACTGCTTTTGCTTCATATTTACTAAGTGAGATATTTATGACCTTCTCATTTTCAAAGCCTGTTTTGCTAAACTATCAACCTTTTCATTACCTTTTATCCCCCTATGAGCTGGTATCCACATCAATATTATCATGATGTTCATATTCTTAAATCTATACAGATTTTCACATATCTCATTTACTATATCCCTTCAGGACTCACTCTCTTCTTCTTCTTCTTCTTCTTCTATATAATTTGCAGCACACTAGATGCATCCCCGGTGTATTACTGCCCTCCTCGGGTCATCTGGATACTCCGCTTAACTTTTAAATCCTTGAGTAAAGTCCAGTCATGTGCCAAAAATTGATAACGACTTTCACCGACTCATAATCCTTTGTGCTAAGGATAGATTTTACAGAAACATGTGTGACTCCACATTCAGATAACTTTGAAAACATGCTTAATGTCATATCTAATGGTGTTTTGAGATATTTAATATGAAAATAAATGTAGCCTAATTTGGTTATATGTCTTTTTTCTTATTTAATCATAATCATGATACTGTAACTGTCGTGTCTTGCTCACTTTTCCGTGAACAGCTGTGCATAAATCATAACTGGGACTAATGCAATATAATAATAACAGCAATCGTATTAAGGCTCATATTTGAATATGTTATCTTCTTTATTTATGAAGAATTATAAGTGTGTATGATGTGATTTAGTCTATGCATATTTGTTCAAAAGTTTGTCAGAGTGATCACAAGATGCTAGAACAAGTTTTGTATTGTTTACAGAAAGGCGCCTCATCTTTTTTTCTATCATGTTGCTGTGTGTCTGTCTTTCTTCAAAGCACCAACTTGCCTAATGTTGGTTTGATTGCTTGTGTTACCGTGGTTTCACTTAAAATAAAACCATTGTTACTATAGTTAAACCATGGTAATCACAAATTAACATTGGTTTTGCTACACTATATAGCTTCACCATGGTATTTGGAGTAAAACTCTGGTTACAATCTGCCAAAAAAAACATGCAAACATCAAGAAATTTGTTAAATCCAGCAGACTGAAGGACAGCTTCATATATCAGGCCGTCAGGAAGCTCAACTCTCTCCCCCCCCCTCTCTTTTTCCCCATGCACTGACCCTCTGATATTTTTTGTATGGTCATCATCATCATCACATAAAAGTTTAAATCCCTAGGCTGGGGCCATGCAAAATAATTAAAGGTTATCTCTTGAACTTCCATTTTCATTTTTAGTCTCTTCATTTTCTCTGGCATCTCTCTGTCTCTCGTGTGTGTTGTTCTTGTACCTGTCACTTCTTCATCAACACGTCTCCACCTTGCTGCAAAACATGGTTACATTTACATTTATGCATTTAGCAGACGCTTTTATCCAAAAGCGACTTACAGTGCATTCAGGCTATACATTTGTTTTTATCACTATGTGTATTCCCTGGGAATTGAACCCACGACCTTTTGCTCTACCACTGAGCCACAGGAACACTATTTCACTATGGTTACTTTACTTTTACCATATGCCTAATAAAACCATGGTTAATTTTCCTTGGGACAAAACTCGTGATAATGCAAAAACAGGTTAAGTATTAAGATTTTTCTATAAAGGTATATTCAAGATGTAGCTATGATTGTACTAATTTTGAAATTTAGGAAAGATAAAACAATAACACATGGTCCTAATGTAATATTTTTTTCTCAAATAAATGTATACTATGTGCAAACAAATTGCAATGATTTGGTTGTTTTGCAGCAAGGTGGAGACGTGTTGATGAAGAAGTGACAGGTTCAAGAACAACACACATGAGAGACAGAGAGATGTCAGACAAAATGAAGGAATGGGACTAAAAATGAAAATGTATGAAGCTGTCCTTCAGTCTGCTGGATTTAACTAATTTCTTGATGTTTGCTGATGTTTGTTTGCTTTGTTTTTAGCCAATTTTTATAAAATTGTACAAGTAAACCCCATACAGGTGAAAACACAAAATAAGTCATAGAATTATTTCCTTTGTGGTCCTCTTTTATGTGCAATACAAACTATCATTTGCATGTGTTTATCAGTTTTTTTTTTGTTTGTTTTTTAAGAAATCACTATTAGGTTATATGGCACATGTCTTCACTCAGTTTGTCACCACACTCATCTACTATAAGGAATATAAATCAGGGAGGACACACAATCACAATTCATTTTACCAGTTGATAACTTTTTGTAAAATGTTAGTTTTACAATCGACTATTTTACCATTGTTTAGTTTTTTTGAGTCTGTTGCCCTATATAAAAAGTTTAATTATATGGACAAATGTTTGTTGAATTAAACATTGATAAATCTATGAAAAAAAAAGATCAAATAAAACATATAAGTGTGAAGCCATTTACAAAATCTCACAGATTGTTTTCATTCAACAATAACAATTTAAATGTGTATTTCACCAAGAATTTAACTCTGAACATCGTTGATATGTTTTATTATTTCTATTTGAATATGTCTGCACATTTCTGATTTTAGCGTGTGAACGGGACTCTTATTTTGGAGGGGAGATATGACATCATAAGGCTGCGCCACACTCCTGCTCTGTTGTGATTTGTCTGAAGAAAGGTTTGTGTTTTGAGCATTTGAACTGTTCAGCACTTTATGCTTCTAACGAGAACTCTTAAATTAATGTTTTATTACTGAAAGCAGCATTGTAATGCTTTGTATAACATTTTAGAAGGTTTTATTTATTTATGTTTTTAAGGAAAGTGCATCTGCACATGAGTAACACATTTATTTTCTTTGTTAATTATTCTCATCTTGTCCAAACTCACAGAAAAACATCCACGTGACACACTATTATAAAGATGGCGTTTATTAAAGAGGAAAGTGAAGACATTAGGATTGCAGAAGTATTCAGCATCAAACATGAAGATACTGAGGAACAAACAGGTTGGTTTCTTTCTCAAAGCTGAACTCAGTCATTTGATTCTTATTCACAGTACAGCTCTACAGAAATGAATCATATTTATGAAGAATGACATATGATTTTCCTAATTATGGCTTTTATTTGACCTGGAGTGTAGGGCAGGGCCTGAAAACTTCAAAATGCTGTTAGAAGTGCTCAACTTAAAATATCTTTGTAATTAAAATACATGATGCTCTGAAAAATGTTTTGTCAAAAGTTTGTCAATGCTTTGCATGCGATTCCTTTACTCTTGGCAACTCACTGGTATGACCAACATCAATGTTGTAGACTAGTGTAGCAGGAAGATAAAGACATTGAAAAGGACCTACTCAACAGGTTGAAAACAGTGGACTTAGAGTTCAATAGTACTCAAGGTGCTGGTTCCTTCAGAAGGGATGAGAAGCTTGTCTGCTTAGAGCTTAGAGAAACGGATGCGTGTCTGTATATTCTGCGTGCAGGTCTTAAAGGGACAGTACTAAACATGCTGCCGCTTGTCATTAAAGGGATAGAACACCCTAAAATTTTATTTCTGTCATTATGTTTTCACTCACATGTCGTCCCAAACCTGCATTAATTTATTTCTTGTGCTGAACACAAAAGAAGATATTTTGAAGAATCTGGGTAACCAAACAGTTGCTGGTCCACATTGACTTCAACAGTAGGAGAACAAAAATACTATGTAAGTCACTGTTGACCAGCAACTGTTTGGTTTTCCACCTTCTTCAAAATAGCGTTTATGTTTAGCAGAAGAAGGAAACTCATCCAGGTTTAAAACAACTTTTGAGGGAGTAAATGAAGGTATAAAAATAAAACACTAGCCTATTTTAATTTTCGGGTGAATTATTCCTTTAATATTAATAAAACACCAAACACAAAGAGAAAAATCACTCACTACTCTTGACTGAAAAACTTTAATACAGTTGCTTTAATAGGAATCAATCTATATAGTGTTTTATTTTTATATTTGTTCATTCAGTTTCTTGAATGCTGCTAAATACACCTACTGTACCTGAAAATAAAACACTTTATTTTATTTGTATATTATGTGTATTTGTAATGTGTATCTTTGCTCTCATTTTTTAATAACAAAGAAAAAATAATGACAAAGATTTTTATCTTCACCCACTTTGGCCTAAATATCCGCCGTACTTTTTTATATTTTGTTACCTTAAAAGGCTTTGTCTTTATAATAAGGAAATTATTTTGTCTGTAATGCTCAAACAACTTGCAAAATAGAAAAACCAACATGACAAAGAATCTTGATAAAATTGTGAATCGTGATATTTCTAAAAAATTTTTTTTATATTTTTGCCATATCGCCCACCCCTATCCCCCCCCCCCAGTCCACGATTGTGCCCTCGTTACGCCATTTTGCCCCTGCCCCTCCCGAGGTCTGTGCACGCCACTGATCTCTGGTATTTTCATAATAATTAAGTGTATTTATAATCCATTTCTAATCGATGCATTAGTAGCCTATGGAACGTATTTTCTGCCTCATTCTGTGACAAGAAGCTACAGAGGGGGACCAAACCCATACAAACACCCCCCACCCCCATCCACGATTGTGCCCCTCCGGGGGTCTGTGCATGCCGCTGATGTTATATAACTGTGTAGTTGATCAAACATATTTAATAGTTATCCCTATAGAAACATGGGATTTGTGCCTATAATGTTTTAAAAATCATAATTTGAAGATCAATGTACCTCATTCATTGATGAATGAAGAAGTTTGAGATGTATATATAAAATGCACTAGATGTATTTATAAAACTGCATCAAAATGATTGAAATGTTGTATAGCAATTGTCTACTTTCTGCTGTTACATCAGGATTCACGTTTATGTGTTTTCACATTTCTTTTTTATGAGTTAATGAAAATAAACCATTTTTTTCAGAGTTGATTGAAGAAAATGAGGAGAATGAAGAATTGAGTGAAGTTGAGGGAAAAAATCACTTCAGAACGGGAAAAAAACCTTTGAGTTGCTCTCAAACTCAGAAAGATTTAAAGAAAAGAAGAACCAAGAAATCTTTCACCTGCACTCAGTGTGGAAAGAGATCGACATGCAAACATAATCTTGAGCTTCACATGAGAGTTCATACTGGAGAGAAACCTTATAAGTGTTCATACTGTGACAAGAGATTCAGTCGGTCAGGACACCTGAAAACACACGAGATGATCCACACTGGAGAGAAACCGCACACATGTGATCAGTGCGGGAAGAGTTTCACAATAAAAGGAGAACTTACATCACACATGAGAGTTCACACTGGAAAGAAACCATTCACTTGTGATCAGTGTGGAATGAGTTTCTCACAATCATCAGACCTTAAGAGACACATGAACATCCACACTAGAGAGAAACTGTACACATGTGATCAATGCGGAAAACTATTTTTTAGAGCTTCAGTCCTGAAGCAGCACCTGAGAGTTCATACAAAGGAGAAACCACATTCATGTAATTTGTGTGGAAAGAGTTTTTCACGTCTACAACATTTAAAAGAACATCAGAAAATACACACTGGTGTGAGAGAGTACATGTGCTTTGAGTGTGAGAAGACTTTTACTACAGCGAGCCATTTAAAACTGCATGAGATGATTCACACTGGAGAGAAACCTTACAAGTGTTCACACTGTGACAAGAGATTCAGTCGGTCAGGAACCTTGAAAACACATGAGATGATTCACACTGGAGAGAAACCTTACAAGTGTTCACACTGTGACAAGAGATTCAGTCGGTCAGGAACCTTGAAAACACATGAGAGGATTCACACTGGAGAGAAACCTTACAAGTGTTCACACTGTGACAAGAGATTCAGTCGGTCAGGACCCCTGAAAACACATGAGATGATTCACACTGGAGAGAAACCGTATCACTGCACTGCATGTGGGAAGCGTTTCAGTGATTCATCTTCTCTACGCAGTCATACAAAAATCAATCACAGTAAGTAGATCATCTTCAGATCTTTCAGGTCTGATGCTGCGTCCTCTCCAAATGTGACACAATAATGCATCAAGCAATAAAATATCATCTGGATAAATCTGTCATAACAAGCAACATGACAAAGAAACATTATCTAAAGTTTTCACAGTGAATAAAGTTCATCTTCAAAACCAGCAGATTCAACTGAGATTCAGATCAACTCAAAGATGGAGTTCCTCCCCAAAGAACTATGTCAGAAGGTTTTATTCTTGTATGTCATTTTATTTCGCGATAGACAGTGTGCTGTCTTATGAGTTTCATATTATGTTCAATTGTCTTATAATGCATATGTGTCACTTGTAGTTTTGTTACTCTTTCATGAAGGAAAGCAGAAGTTTTTACAAACTGTTCTTGTTCAGGAAGATGAAGAGACTGTAACACTTTTAAGAGAGAATAGACTGTAACACTTAAGAGAGAATGAGATTTTTTTTAAATTTTGTTCTTCATTGTGTAAGGCCTCTGCAGAACAGACCTACCAAAAAGCTGCAGAATAAACACATTCCCAAAAGAGGATCTAAAGATTCCCCCACACAGCCATCACGAGGTGGTAAAACTGACAACACCCTCATTGTCTGGATTAGTTCCTCTCAACATGATAATAGCTAATCCAATCAAGGGAAAACAGAACTCCTTTGTCTCGACGAACTGAAGAGTCATTTAAGCAACATACGGTTAAGTGCTGCCTCGTGGACACTATGCATAAATCCAGAGTAGGAGCCCGGAAACAGGAAAAGGCAAATTTACATGACACTCTCCAGGCCTGCAAACACCCAAGATCCACTTTAGGGCTGTGCGATTAATTTTATTTTGAGTTTGACTTCCAAGGATTATGAAAACAAGATATATTGATATACAGGTGCATCTCAATAAATTAGAATGTCGTGAAAAAATTCATTTTTTTTCTTGTAACTTATTTCAAAAAGTGAAACTTTCATATATTTTAGATTCATTGCATGTAAAGTAAAACATTTCAAAAGTTTTTTTGTTTTAATTTTGATGATTAGAGCTTACAGCTCATGAAAGTCTAAAATCAGTATCTCAAAATATTAGAATATTTACATTTGAGTTTCAATTAATGACCATCCCTACAGTATAAATTCTGGGTATCTCTTGTTCTTTGAAACCACAATAATGGGGAAGACTGCTGATTTGGCAATGATCCAGAAGATGAACATTGACGCCCTCCACAAAGAGGGTAAGTCACAGAGGGTCATTACTGAAAGGTGTGGCTGTTTACAGAGTGCTGTATCAAAGCATATCAAATGCAAAATTGACTGGAAGGAAGAATTTGGGTAGGAAAAGGTGCACAAGCAACAGGGATGACTGCAAGCTTGAGAATACTGTCAAGTAAAGCTGATTCAAACACTTGTGAGAGCTTCACAAGGAGTGGAGTGAAGCTGGAGTCAGTGCATCAAGAGTCACCACGCTCAGACGTCTTCAGGAAAAGGGCTACCAAGCCACTTCTGAACCAGAGACAACGTCAGAAGCGTCTTACCTGCGCTGTGGAGAAAAATAACTGGACTGTTGCTCAGTGGTACAAAGTCCTCTTTTCAGATGAAAGTAAATTTTGCATTTCATTTGGAAATCAAGGTCTCAGAGTCTGGAGGAAGTGTGGAGAGGCACAGAATCCATGTTGCTTGAAGTCCAGTGTGAAGTTTCCACAGTCAGTGATGATTTGGGCTGCCATGTCATCTGCTGGTGTTGGTCAACTGTGTTTTCTGAAGTCCACAGTCAACGCAGCCATCTACTAGGACATTTTAGAGCACTTCATGCTTCCTTTCATTTTCCAGCAGGACTTGGCACCTGCCCACACTGCCAAAGGTACCAAAAGCTGGTTCAATGACCATGGTGTTACTGTGCTTGATTGGCCAGCAAACTCGCCTGACTTGACCCCCATAGACAATCTATGGGGTATTGTCAAGAGGAAGATGAGAGACACCAGACCCAACAACGCAGATGACCTGAAGGCTGCTATCAAAGCAACCTGGGCTTCCATTACACCTGAGCAGTGCCACAAACTGATCACCTCCATGCCACGCCGCATTGCAGTAATTCATGCAAAAGGAGGCCCAACCAAGTATTGAGTACATAGAAATGAACGTACTTTTCAGAAGCCTGACATTTCTGTTTAAAATATCCTTTTTTTATTGATCTTATGTAATATTCTAATTTTCTGAGACACTGAATTTTGGGTTTTCGTTATCTGTAAGCCATAATCATCAAAATTTCAAGAAATAAAGGCTTGAAATATTTCACTCTGTGTAATGAATCTATGTAATATATGGGTTTCACTATATACAAAAAATATTGACCTTTTTCACTATTATTTTTTTTTTAGATGTACCAGTATTAGCCTACCCTATCCTAACAAACCATACATCAATGGAAAGCTTATTTATTCAGCTTTAAGATGACTTATAAATGTACAACCCCAAATCATAAAAAGTTGGGACAGTATGGAAAACGCAAATAAAAAAAGAAAGTAGTGATTTCTAAATTTACTTTGACTTGTATTTCATTGCAGACAATATGAACACAAAATATTTCATGTTTTGTCTGGTCAACTTAATGTCATTTGTAAATATACATCCTTTCCTGTCATTCAGACCTGCAACACATTCCAAAACAAGTTGGGACAGGAGCAATTTAGGGCTAGTAATGAGGTAAATTGGTTAAATAATGATGTGATTTGAAACAGTTGATGTCAACAGGTGATTGTAATTATGATTTGGTACAAAAGCAGCATCCAAGAAAGGTCTAGTCCTTCAGGAGCAAAGATGGGCCGAGGATCGCCAGTTTGCCAACAAATACGTGAGAAAATTATTGAAATGTTTAAAAACAATGTTCCTCAAAGAAAGATAGGAAGAGATTTGGATATTTCACCTTCAACAGTGCATAACATAATTAAAAGATTCAAGGAATCTGGAGGAATTTCAGTGTGTAAAGGACAAGGGCGCAAGCCTAAGCTGAACAACCGTGATCTCCGATCCCTCAGGCGGCACTGCATCAAGAATCGTCATTCATCTATAAGCGATATCACCACATGGGCTCAGGACTACTTTGGCAAACCTTTGTCAAGTACCACAATACGTAGTTATATCCACAAATGCCAGTTAAAACTGTACTGTGCCAAAAGGAAGCCCTATGTTAACAGTGTCCAGAAGCGCCGTCGACTTCTCTGGGCTCGGAGGCATCTGGGATGGACCATCACACAGTGGAAACGTGTACTGTGGTCAGATGAATCAGTATTTCAGGTATTTTTTGGGAGGAATGGACGCTGTGTGCTCCGGACCAAAGAAGAAAAGGATCATCCAGACTGTTACCAGCAACAAGTCCAAAAGCCAGGGTCTGTCATGGTATGGGGTTGTGTCAGTGCCCTTGGCAAAGGTAACTTGCACTTCTGTGATGGCACCATTAATGCTGAAAAGTACATAGAGATTACAAAAATGCACACATTACAAAGTCCTGGCTGCGGAGGAAGAGGGTACGGGTACTTGACTGGCCTGCCTGCAGTCCCGACCTGTCTCCAATAGAGAATATGTGGCGCATTTTGAAGCACAAAATGCGACAACGAAGACCCCGTGCTGTTGCCCACCTTAAGACTTGTTTGCAGGAAGAATGGGACAAAATTACACCTGAAACACTTCATGACTTGGTGTCTTCAGTCCCTAAACGTCTTTTAAGTGTTGTGAAAAGGAATGGCAACATTACAAAGTGGTAAATGCTTTACTGTCCCAACTTTTTTTGGAATGTGTTGCAGGTCTGAATGACAGGAAAGGATGTATATTTACAAATGACATGAAGTTGACCAGACAAAACAGACCAATTTTCTCACGTATTTGTTGGCAAACTGGCAATCCTCGGCCCATCTTTGCTCCTGAAGGACTAGACCTTTCTTGGATGCTGCTTTTGTACCAAATCATAATTACAATCACCTGTTGACATCAACTGTTTCAAATCACATCATTATTTAACCAATTTACCTCATTACTAGCCCTAAATTGCTCCTGTCCCAACTTTTTTTGGAATGTGTTGCAGGTCTGAATGACAGGAAAGGATGTATATTTACAAATGACATGAAGTTGACCAGACAAAACATGAAATATTTTGTGTTCATATTGTCTGCAATGAAATACAAGTCAAAGTAAATTTAGAAATCACTACTTTCTTTTTTTATTTGCGTTTTCCATACTGTCCCAACTTTTTCTGATTTGGGGTTGTAGTAGTATTTTATTATTAAAAAGAATTATATTTTTAATTGCATACAAATATTTATATAATTCTAAAATAATTATTATTAAAAACAAGAGTGTTTTTATTAATATCATCTGTCTTTAAACTATGCATTTGCTATGAATGTATTACATTTTTAAATAGTTTTGGTGTTTTGAAGTTGGTATGCTTATTTTAATTATTTTATCCTCTGCTAGGGTGTGTCGAGATAAATGCCACAGTAAATCATACAGCAAGAGCATCCGAAGTGGCTCAATATTTTCCAAGTCTCATCTCAGCCTCCAGACATGGATGCATTTTATTTACAGGTAAGAATATATCATCCTGTGTTTGTTAAATAATGAGGGTTGTTTTAATAATGTTATTTTAAGTGAAAGGGAAAGTGATGTGACGTGTGGACTTGGAATTTGTGCTCTGCATTTCACCCATCCAAGTGCACACACACACGGCAGTGAACATACACACACACACACCATGAACACACACCCGGAGCAGAGGGCAGCCAATGCTGCGGCACCAGGGGAGCAGTTAGGGGTTCGGTGCCTTGCTCAAGGGTCTCACCTCAGTCGTGGTATTGAAGGTGGAAGAGATCGCTGTACATTCACTCCCCCCCACGGACAATAACTATTTGTTATTATGTAAGAATTATTGTATTTTTGTTGAGAGGAAACTATTTTGTAGCATATTATTCAAGCAGATAATATCAGAACTTATACTTGTTAGCAATGTTAATAACATAACATTGATAGTGGCCTGAGTGTTAAGATATGTGTTATGATCCTGATGTATTTTTCTGTGTATCCTATCCTTTGCTTTTAAACTGTAGATTTTCACAAGGACTCAGGTTGAGGCAAGTGGACCTGTTACAGGAAGGCATCACTGGAAGCTCTTCCACACTGACTAAACTTGTGTGGAGTCTGCAAATCTGCAATTAAAAGAATGAAGAGAAGAGGTGACCTGAAAATTGGAAAAAGACACAAAATAGTTTTCATTGATGAAAGCAAATTTGGCCACAAAAGAAAGGTAATATATTTTACATAATATTATATCTGGTCATACTTTATAGTAAAGATGAATGATAAATTAAATTCTTAAATTCTGTCATTTTTAGTACAACCGAGGAAGACAGAGCAACAGGGCATCATGGGTGTTTGGAATGCTTGGGGTCAAAGAGGAGTGCAGAAGACCCATTCTGAGAGTTGTCAATCAGCGTTCAACTCAACACCTCATGCCAATTCTCCAGAAGCATGTTAGACAAGGAAGCACTGTTGTGTCAGATGGGTGGAGAGCCTATAACTGTCTCAGAGATGCTGGATATAACCATCTAACTGTGAACCATAAAGAGGTATTTGTTGATCCTCAGACAGGTGCTCACACACAAAACATTGAGAGATTCTGGGGAGTCTGCAAGACAACAGTGTGGAGATTTAGGGGGAACCGCACAGAAAGCAGGCTCAAAGACCACTTAAAAGTAATCGAGTGGACCTACTGGTGTGGTGACAAACATAAAAATGGCCCCCTGGGCATGATTTTGCATGACATTAGAAGGAAATATCCTGTGTGAAAAACTGCAGATGTTTAGTTTATACTTTGACCATCATCATTTGTGTTAAAAGCAAATTTGTCAATTAACTGTTTGAAAATTGACTGTGATTATTGAAGATGTGTCTCATCTGTAGTTTATTCTCTTGTTTAACCATAAAACAATAAAGACAAAATTCTTCACTGCAATATTTCATGTCTCTTTTCTTATTGGAAAACAGCTAATTCTTACTTTAGAATAGGGAACATAATCTGAGGTAATACTGCATTTATTAGTGAGAAATGTGCTTGTTAGCGATTAACAAATTCAGGGAATGGGGAATATTTAGTTTATAAATCATTTGTTAGTATAGAACAACTGCTAGAAAGACTGTGCTTTTGTGTAACATCACAGTGTTTTTCAGTGAATTTAAACATCTGTGATGAAATGCCTATTCTATATTTATTTCATACTTATAAGCTACAGATTCACACAGTGTACTGAGAACTTATAAAGTGTGTAATTTGCACAATACAAGCTATTAGTTTGTTTTATTTTTAGCTAAGTAGTACACTGTTAGGACAGAAACAAGTATAAAGGGTCTATAAGACAAAAATAAGACAACAACCAATAAAGGCCTTATAAATAGCTTGTAATGGCATACAAGTCTATAACTAGTCACTTACAAATGCAGTTATTAGTCATTAATTACTGTCTAATTTCTGATCCTTAAAATAAAGTGTTACCAGAAGCTTTGTATACAGAAGGTTTGTATGCTCTAAACATGTATTTGTAACTGTATATTTTGTATTAATAAATATATTATGACCAAATGTGATGCGTGTTTAATAAATTATTACTAATGTATCTATTATTAAGTATGTGAGATTTTTAAAACAAGCAGAAAATCAACATTGTTTTGATGCCACGAGAAACTACGCTGATTCTATGTCAGTTTGCTATCTGGGTTGTCTCTGACCAGCTTAAACCAGCCTGACCAGCCAAGACCAGCCAACCTGACTAGCTAAGACCAGCCTGAGAAGCTAAGACAGCCAACCTGACCAGCTGAAACCAGCCAAGACCAGCCTGACCAGCCAACCTGACCAGCTGAAACCAGCCAAGACCAGCCTGACCAGCCAACCTGACCAGCTGAAACCAGCTAAAACCAGCCTGACCAGCTAAAAATGTGGTCAAAACCCCTCTAAAACCAGCCTGATAAACCAGCTATGACCAGGCTGGGAGACCAGCTAAAACCAGCCTGACCAGCTAAAACCAGCCTGACCAGCCAACCTGACCAGCTGAAACCAGCTAAAACCAGCCTGACCAGCTAAAAATGTGGTCAAAACCCCTCTAAAACCAGCCTGATAAACCAGCTATGACCAGGCTGGGAGACCAGCTAAAACCAGCCTGACCAGCTAAAACCAGCCAAGACCACAGCCTGACCAGCTAAAACCAGCCAAGACCAGCCTGACCAGCCAACCTGACCAGCTGAAACCAGCTAAGACCAGCTGAAACCAGCCTGACCAGCTAAAAATGTGGTCAAAACCCCTCTAAAACCAGCCTGATAAACCAGCTATGACCAGGCTGGGAGACCAGCTAAAACCAGCCTGACCAGCTAAAACCAGCCAACCTGACCAGCTGAAACCAGCTAAAGCCAGCCTGACCAGCTAAAAATGTGGTCAAAACCCCTCTAAAACAAGCCTGATAAACCAGCTATGACCAGGCTGGGAGACCAGCTAAAACCAGCCAACCTGACCAGCTGAAACCTGCTAAGATCAGCTAAAACCAGCCTGACCAGCTAAAACCAGCCAAGACCAGCCTGACCAGCTAAGACCAGCCAACCTGACCAACTGAAATCAGCTAAAACCAGCCAAGACCAGCCTATCAAACAAATACAACAATCAAAAACAAAAAAAAAATAACAAAAGAGAAAAAGATAGAAAACTCACTCACGCTACCACACGCTCTCCACGCTCAGTCTCACATTCACTCAGAGAGAAAGAGGGAGATAGAGAGAGCGATAGATAGATATTTCTCAGTTTCTGGGGATAAAATAAGTATTGCCTTTTAATATTATTGAAAATCATAATTTTTAACACTTATCAGGCTTTAACGTTAATCAAACAACAAAAGACAGAAATTCACTCACTGCTCAGGGCCGGTTTCCCGATAACGCTTAGATATCTTAGCGCTTAAGAGCGTTTTCTACGAGTCATTTTACGAACGTTCGTTATTGTTTCACGTGCGTTTCCCAAAAATGCACTTAACACAATCGCACGTAGACGTGCTTTAAGTGCTACTTAGGAGTCGCTATCCGTTGGTCAAGTGCTGAAATGTCAATTTATAGAATGGCTCGTATTTGTAGTACACACCCGTTTATTGAAATAAATATATATATATATATATATATATATATATATATATATATATATATATATATATATATAGTACATTAATATTATACTTGTAGATTAATATTACACTATTTATTATATAATATCTGTAAAGACATTATTTCCGGGTCCAATACATGGCTGGTTTTCATCATTGACAGATTTTTTTTTTTTTTTTTAGTTTATCCCTATTTTTCCCAGTCTTTGAAGCATATTTCCTACATTATTAATTTTATTCTTTTTTTTTGTTTGTTTGTTTTTTTGTTCAGTCACTTAATTTAAATGTGTATTTCTATTTTTTGTTTTCTGCCATTTTAAATTATTTCATTTATAAATTAATTTAAAAAACAAACAAAAAAAACGAGTGATAAAGTGTACAATAAAGTACAATCAAAAGCTTTAATTATAAACACATTGCACTTGAATGAAGTTAAAAGTGTAATCTGCCGATTGTCCTGCAGGTGACCTCATAATTCTGTCTTCTTACGATGCACATAGGGCTTTACGAGCACTCGTAGATCTACGAAGATTTTAAAGTACTACTTAAGTTACGATGGTTTTGGGATACGGTCTGCAAGTCTAAGATGATTTGTGCGATCGTTTTTACGATCAATTTAAGCTTACGATGCTTTTGGGAAATGCAGCCCTGGACTGAATCAGTTTTGTGGCTGTCATAAGGATTCATCTATTGTTACGGGGTTGACGAGACGTGAGATGAGAGGATCCATTCGCAAGGCTTTATTATGAAACATGGTCAATAACACAAGCAGGGTCAGTAACTGGTAAACAGGTATGGCAGGGGCAAAACACAGAGCAGTCCGTTAAGCAAGCATGGGTCGACGATCAGCGTGCAGTATCCAGAGGGCTAGGCAGAGAGATAATCCAAGGGAACGAGCAATAATCCAAACGAGGTATAATCAGAGTCCAAAGGGCAAAGCAGAGGGAATATCCAGAAACACGGGCAGAATCAAACACGGGTAATCAAAACTAGGAAGACTTGGAACGCTTTGTATGCAGACAGAACTAACAATACTCGGCAGTGAGTGGGAGAAAGTCCAGGGCTTATGTAGTGTGTGTGTGTGTGTGTGTGATTGGGTGATGGTGATTGTGAGATGGAAAACAGGTGCAAGCGTGATCATTGTGAACAGCTGTGTTGGTGCAGTGGGTGATGGGAAATGCAGTCTATGAGTGATCTGTAACTGTGTGGTGTGAAAGTCCATGTGATGGGAGAGTGACCTCTAGTGGTGAGTGAACAAAAGTTCATGACCAGGATTTGTGACATCTATATTGTATTTATACAGTGAGAACTGTGCAGAGTTATTTGATAATTTTATTAAATTTCTGTCTATAATCCCTACCTAAATTTTACTGTTAGTCCTACCTGAAAATCTTAAAGCTCTGTTTACAAGGTTGTAGGTAAAAAAAAAATAATAATAAAACAATGTTTTATGTGAAGATTATTTTAAGTTCACTTCAATTAAAAGTTACATATATTTTTTAAACAAATAAATCCTGATGACCATGTTTTTGCTTTTGCACCCATTTTATTGTTTTAGTTGATCTGTCAGTGTTTAACTAAAACATTTAAACACTTACATGACCCTAAGAGCAAATAACACATAAAAATAAACACTTTCACCCACATCTACAAATGAGGTTATCCAAAATATACAAACCGTCCATTATGAATTACAAGGCCTTTACAGAGGACACACATGAATGCAATTACTTTTTTAATCTAAGTTATATGTGATTTGACAATGTAAATTGCAAAAAAATGTACACCTGCATATAGAATACACAGATTTTTAAGCTTATATATATATAAAAAAATAAGTTTTGAGTTTTAACATTTGTTGACTATATGCTATATACTGAGCAGATCTCAGCACTACATTTATTTTACTAACATAAACTATTAACAAGTCTGAAATCTTGAAAATACATCAGTGTTAATGAACTGATCAGTGTGTCAGGACAGCAGGTCTATCTGTAATGATGGAGTAATTTATTTTAATACAAATAATTCATGTTCATCTCAACTCTTCTGGATCCTGGAAAGTACTTTAAGGCAGAAAGCATTGCTCCAACACCTCCTGGCTCTTCCTAAACCTCTGTATTCCTATGCATAAGGAATCATGGATATTCTTCCAGGCCTGCAGCTCAGATTTCCACAGAGCTGCTCTGGAGCGGATGAGCTGGGATTTCTCACTCCTGCTCCCTTTTGCCAGACTTCTGCTTTCTTTGCAAATTAAAAAGACATCCACGCCAATGAAGAAGACATTCAGAGTAATGAATCCAGCTCTAGCAGATTTTGAGAGCGCTAGCGGTGTCCCTTTCGCCAGTTGCCCAATATCAGACAGGTCTGTTTTGGGAAGTTTAACAGCTGAAACTACATCCACCAGACTCTCAATACGTTTGACCACTCCTCCTGTATGAGCCATCAACTTTCCTGCTCCAAACGGATCTACACCATCAAGTCTTTCTAGACGCTCCTCACTGCTGGCCTGCTCCAGACAGGCTAGAGTCGCCCCCACATCATCCATGAATCTCTGAAAAATGCTCTGTGCGTTTTTCCCATGGTGCCTGTTGACCGCTGCCTCAGCAATGCCTGTGACGACACTATTGACTCCGCTGGTCACTCCCAGACTGACACCGGCCAGCGTCAGAGCCAGTGACACTCCAGCAGTGACAGGGGCGAGAGCGAGACCAACGATGGACAAAATACCTCCTGTTAACCCGACTGAACTGCCAGCCACAGTGGAGATACTGGCCCCTTTCTTCATCCGGTCCAGCTGAACTGCGTTCTCCTCCAGATCTGACAAGAACCGCTCCATTCTAGAGCCACAGCGACTGAACTGACCGATGAAGTGCAGAGCGTGTTTCTGGAAGAGGAAGGCCATCCTGGTGTGCGGGTCCATCCTACACATTAACAGAAGAGAGACGGATTGTTTTAGCCACCATTCACAATGAAGCTGAGAGTGAAGGAAGCGGCTGATTATGAAGATCTTACCTTATTTCACACAACTGCTTCAAATGATCAAGCATTTTTTGCATGGAGTCCTCACTTAAGTTCAAACTGAACTTCACTACACGCTCACCCTTCTTACATCTGCAAAGAGTTTCCGTATGATTAACAAACACCACCGTTTTCCTACAGCTGCTCAAAGTCCACAAGATATGAAGATGTTCGCAATGTAGGACCAGATGAGAAACGTGATACTGCAGCATTCGATATATTATATATATTATTAGGGGAAATAAACAGAAACATTTTCTGATTTAGACTTTATAGCACAAAACTGAGAATCATGAATTGATTAAATGACTTTTGTAGAATAAATCAAATACATCTGATATCAATTTTAAGTAGTGTAAAATATAAAGTCAAATATTATATGTACATTTTTGCATTTTGTCAATTTAGATCAATAACATGAGAGACAAGTCAAACAGCAGAATCAGTTAAAGAGTTTCAACTAAACAGCACTAGAAATCAATGAATTATATATAGACCTATAATTTAACACATGCCTTTTAAATATTGTCAGAAAAGCAAATAAACTATGAATGTAGATCGAATAGTTCCACTCAATTTGGTATATAGGTGTTTGAAGATGTTTGAATCTTACCCCATCATACCCTATTATTCATAATACTTGCCTCTGGAGATCTTCAGACCACCATACACTCTTGCATCTGTCAGGAAGAAAAAAAGAACATATTATCGATCAAATTATGAAACTAGGCCTTAGATTATTTAGTAAACGAGAGGATTTAGTAATCTGTTCTTATATAATCAAACAACTATCCTTCTAAAATGAACATTGCAGAAATGCCAGTGCTAACTTTTTTCTCATCCTCTCACAAATCTGGTTTGTAATGTGTTTGTATCGGTCCAGCCAAGAGATCAGGACGTCCAGGTTACTGAATGAAGGAAGGAAGAAGGTTTTTGCATTTCGTTTGAAGTGGATGAGGAGAGGAGAGGCCATTCTGGCAGCTGTAATGACCGATCGCACACTTTCAGGACTCTCTCCCATTGGCAAGAAGCTCTGTCCAGTGAAGACAAACAGTGAGGTGACCGTGAGCTTCTCCACTCCGTCTAGAAAAGGCTCAAGTTTCTCCAGACCCTCAAGTGTGTCCTTCAGGACGGCGCCCAGCTCCTTCTCCAGCTTCTCATGTCTGGAGTCCGCTAGGACTTGGTCTGCTTGGTGCTTGATTTCTCTCATCTTCTCCAGCTCCGTCTCTCTCTGAAGCGTCCATTTGTGTTTTTCGTCACAGAAGACACTCACTGTTGAAATGTAGACGAGCGTGTCCTCTACATACTCTGACAGGAGCTCCTGTAGTTGTTCCCTGTGTCAGACAACAAAAACAGACAAAAGCATTTAGTAAAATTATATTCCCTATCTAATTATATTGCCTATCTGATTATATTGCCTATCTGATTATATTGCCTATCTGATTATATTCCCTATCTGATTATATTGCCTAACTGATTATATTGCCTATCTGATTCTATCTGATTATATTCCCTATCTGATTATATTGCCTAACTGATTATATTGCCTATCTGATTATATTGCCTATCTGATTATATTCCCTATCTGATTATATTCCCTATCTGATTATATTGCCTATCTGATTATATTCCCTATCTGATTATATTGCCTATCTGATTATATTCCTTATCTGATTATATTCCCTATCTGATTATATTGCCTATCTGATTATATTCCCTATCTGATTATATTGCCTAACTGATTATATTGCCTATCTGATTATATTGCCTATCTGATTATATTCCTTATCTGATTATATTCCCTATCTGATTATATTCCCTATCTGATTATATTCCTTATCTGATTATATTCCCTATCTGATTATATTGCCTATCTGATTATATTGCCTATCTGATTATATTCCTTATCTGATTATATTCCCTATCCGATTATATTGCCTATCTGATTATATTCCTTATCTGATTATATTCCCTATCTGATTATATTCCTTATCTGATTATATTCCCTATCTGATTATATTCCTTATCTGATTATATTGCCTATCTGATTCTATCTGATTATATTCCCTATCTGATTATATTGCCTATCTGATTATATTCCCTATCTGATTATATTGCCTATCTGATTATATTCCCTATCTGATTATATTCCCTATCTGATTATATTCCTTATCTGATTATATTGCCTATCTGATTATATTCCCTATCTGATTATATTCCTTATCTGATTATATTGCCTATCTGATTCTATCTGATTATATTGCCTATCTGATTATATTCCCTATCTGATTATATTCCCTATCTGATTATATTGCCTATCTGATTATATTCCCTATCTGATTATATTCCCTATCTGATTATATTCCCTATCTGATTATATTCCTTATCTGATTATATTGCCTATCTGATTCTATTCCCTATCTGATTATATTGCCTATCTGATTATATTCCCTATCTGATTATATTGCCTATCTGATTATATTCCCTATCTGATTATATTGCCTATCTGATTATATTCCCTATCTGATTATATTCCTTATCTGATTATATTGCCTATCTGATTCTATCTGATTCTATTCCCTATCTGATTATATTGCCTATCTGATTATATTCCCTATCTGATTATATTGCCTATCTGATTATATTCCCTATCTGATTATATTCCCTATCTGATTATATTCCCTATCTGATTATATTCCTTATCTGATTATATTGCCTATCTGATTCTATCTGATTCTATTCCCTATCTGATTATATTGCCTATCTGATTATATTCCCTATCTGATTATATTGCCTATCTGATTATATTCCCTATCTGATTATATTGCCTATCTGATTCTATCTGATTATATTCCCTATCTGATTATATTCCCTATCTGATTATATTCCTTATCTGATTATATTGCCTATCTGATTCTATCTGATTATATTGCCTATCTGATTATATTGCCTACCTGATTATATTCCCTATCTGATTATATTGCCTATCTGATTATATTCCCTATCTGATTATATTCCCTATCTGATTATATTCCTTATCTGATTATATTCCCTATCTGATTATATTCCCTATCTGATTATATTCCCTATCTGATTATATTGCCTACCTGATTATATTCCCTATCTGATTATATTCCCTATCTGATTATATTGCCTATCTGATTATATTGCCTACCTGATTATATTCCCTATCTGATTATATTGCCTATCTGATTATATTCCCTATCTGATTATATTCCCTATCTGATTATATTCCTTATCTGATTATATTGCCTATCTGATTCTATCTGATTATATTCCCTATCTGATTATATTCCCTATCTGATTATATTGCCTATCTGATTCTATCTGATTATATTCCCTATCTGATTATATTCCCTATCTGATTATATTCCCTATCTGATTATATTGCCTATCTGATTCTATCTGATTATATTCCCTATCTGATTATATTCCCTATCTGATTATATTCCCTATCTGATTTAGCAGGTCGTTCTGAGCTGGTGGTTACAATCTCACATTTTTGTCCATGACATATTTGGCAACCATTTAGCACTGATTCATGCCAAGAATCTCATCAAATATTCAAGTTTCCACGTGTTTAACTATATCATGAAATATCTCGATTCTCAAATAAGTAAATGCATTTTGCACTTGTATAGATTATGTTAGTTGATCTATAATGATCTATAATTAGTTGATCTATGATGGGCGATGGGCAAAGTAGCCTAAAGGTGCGTTCACACCAGACGCGAATGAAGCGTTAAGCGCGAGTGATTTACATGTAAAGTCAATGCAAAGACGCGAATAGACATCCTGCGGCGCAAATTGAGCATTTCGGGCATTTGCCATGCAAATCGCGCGAGTTGAAAAATCTGAACTTTGGCGGATATTCGCGCCGCATTAACCAATCAGGAGCTTTCTCTAGTAGTGACGTGATTATGAGCGGAGGCAGAAATCCAACACAACAATATGAACAAAATCATCGTCGCTGTATGTGGATACCCGGAGCTGTACGATAGACCAAAGATTACCTGTTAGATTTACCCAAAACAAATGATATCTTATGTTTATCCACTACAGAGACATCAGAGCCAGCGGAAAATGTCAGAAGGACTAGCCGAGGTTATGCTCCTCTCTTTGGGATACATGAGCACGAGCGCCCGGTGATCGCGTGGAGCTCACGGCTACGAAATCGGAGAAGCACATTTTCAAATAGGTGCTGTTTTTATAAATAAACCGCAGATTTGAGTTTTAAACAACTACATTCTCGGCTGAAATACACGTGTCCAGTGTTTCCATAGCACATAAAGTGCAACTAGCCTCTAAACAAAATCCATGTCAGCCATATCACAACGAGACTGGATCCGCCTGCAGAAGCCCCCCCCCATGACGCGAATTCAGTCTGTTGTGAAGTGAATTTCACGCGCGAATGAAGCGAGTAAACTCAAAATGTTCAAGCGTCCAACTACGTGCAAATAGTGCGATTTATTCGCACAAGTCGCGTCTGGTGTGAACACACAGTAATACTGTAATTTATTAACTACACATAAAAACCCGTCTTTAAGTACCAGATATGGGTGTCATGCCATAAAATATTATTAATACGACTGACTTTGTATTGAATGTGAATTTAATAAAAACATTGTAAGTTACTAATAATAACACTTTAATTGAAAGAAAAGAAGAGAAAAGAAAGAGAGCAAAGAACATTTACAATCAGTCTAGCCAGAGTTCAAGTAAAACTCTCACTGATAGTGACTCTAACTTATAAGAATAACAAAACTAAACAAAAAAATAGAGAGAGAGACCTAAAGATTTCAAACAATACCCACCTGATGTCCATCGTATTTCAGAGTAGTCTGCAGATAAAAAGCTCTGCTACTGACACTTGCAAAACTGAAAGGGGAGAAATAGTTTTTTGATTAGGAATAATTCATAATAATATATTTAAAAAAAGGAATATGAATAGTGCGCTCACTGTGCTGTTAAAGTGAAACTCTAACTCAATCACTGGTGAGTGAAATTAACAATTTATTTATTTCATTTATTCAAATTCAACATACTGTATTTTCCTCGCTGCTGCTGCACTAAACATTTAGGAAGACAAGTAGTGCTAAACCCCATGAAAAAATATATTAAAATGTTGTGTGTGTGTGTGTGTGTGTGTGTGTGTGTGTGTGTAAGCAAAATACCGTGATCTGCTCACTTCTCCTCAGAACTTTTGTTTTTGTTTATTATAGTATAACAAAAATATTACAAATTTACAAAACAAATTGGCATACAGCTTGCATTAAAAAAGTATTTATAATTAGATATACACAGAAAACAAAAAGTAAATAAAAAAATTACAACCAGAAGAACAAAAAATACAAAAAGAGCATATTCAATCTTTAAACCATCCATTTTAATAAATACAAATTAAACAGGGGATAAGTAAGTGTAACAGAGACGCTGGAGTTCTGTTAGAATCCATAAACGGAAGTTTATTAGAGGTCAAGGCTTTAAACAGAGGTCGGTAAAACAGGCAGTGGGTCAAACCAGAGAAGCAAGCAGATCGTTCGTCATACACAGGGGCAGAAACAGAGACAATAGTGACAAGGCAGGCAAAGGGTCCAAACAGAAACATCAGTCAGATCAGGCGTCAGAACAAAGGGGCAGAGTACAAATACAGTGAGTCAAGATATCAGGCAGGATCAATAACAGGTAGGTAATCAGGATTTGAAGAATGAATAACGCTTGGTAAGGCAGAATGACTGGCAATACTTTAAGACGAGCACGTGAACAGGTCTCAGTATTTATGAGAGTCAAACAGGAAGTGACAGCAGAGGGAGCGGGTCAAGTTCAGTATTCGGGTGAGGGCTCCCTCTGCTGGCTTGGCGTTACAGAACCCCTCCCTCTAGGAGCGACTCCTGGAGCTCGACGTGGACGTCCCCGTGGTCGTGGTGCTGGTCGATCGGGTCTGGCTCGATGAAACTCCTCGATGAGTGAAGAATCCAGAATGTCACGGGTGGCTACCCATGATCTCTCCTCAGGTCCATAGCCCTCCCAGTCCACCAGATACTGGAGCTGACCCCCTCTTCTTCTCGAGTCCAGTAACTCATTCACCTGATATGCTGGGGTTCCATCAAAGTCCAGTGGTGGTGGTGGTTCTGGGGCTTCATGGCCAGGGTCAGCTCCCGGGTGTACAGGTTTGAGGAGGGACACATGGAAGGAGGGAGAGATACGATAGTTAGCAGGAAGCTCTAATTGGTATGTTACATCATTGATCTGTCTTAGTATTTTGAAAGGACCCACATACCTGGGACTGAGCTTCCTGCTTGGTAGTCGTAACTTGATGTCCTTTGTGGAGAGCCAGACCCGTTGTCCTGGTTGGTAGGGAGGGTGTGGGCGACGACGTCTGTTGGCCTGGAATTCCTGTATTCCCGCTGGAGACGAACATGAGCACTGTCCCACACCCTCTCACTACGCTGAATCCAATCGTTCTTTGTATCTTGATAACCTTACTAGTAAAAATATTGATAAAATGCTATTTGATTTCTTATGGAAAAATCGAACACACTATGTTAAAAAGACTGTAATTATGAATACATATGAGAATGGTGGCCTTAATTTCTTAGATTTCACCACAATGAACCATACCTTTAAGATTAATTGGAAAACACCACTTCCGTCTGGAATTTTATTCCTCACTATGCTTTTTCAAATATTGGTGGTCTTAGTTTTGTTTTGTTGTGTAATTATAATATAGATAAAATTCCAGCTAAGTTATCTGCTTTCCACAAACAAGTGCACCTCTCTTGGTCATTAATATATAAGCACAATATTTTCCACATCGCTATTTCATCTGGAATAACAGAAACATTCTTTATAAACACAAATCTCTTTTTTAAAGAACTGGTTTGACAACGATATTAAATTGGTTAGTCAGTTATATAATAAAGAAGGAACACTCTTTTCTTATGATGCTTATAAAATAGCAGTTACAATGGTTTTTGGCTCAATTCCTTCCGGCACACAAATGCTATGTTATTGTTCTTTGAATAAAAAAAATAAAAAAAGTATATAAGTGCCATGACAAGTCTCAGTTAGTCTAGCACAGTAGCTAGGATAATTATTTTTTTATTATTAAATATAATAGGTAAGTGTTAGTATTAGTTAGTCAGGTGCTGGTGAAAAAGATGTGTCTTTAGATGTTTTTTGAAAATGGCTAAAGACTCAGCTGTTTGAATTGAGATCGGGAGGTCATTCACCAGCTGGACACAGTCCAGGAAAAGGTCCGATTATACGTCAGGATTACACAAGAGTTGGTTCTGCTCGTGTTTCATGAATGAGGCTCATAGAGTGAAAGTGATTGTACACAGCTCGGTCCGGAGTCGATCGCATCAAAAGATGCTCTTCTACTGTCTTCAGCACTGAAGACGACTGCGTCTTTCTTATTCTTGACTGTCACCTAGGCACTGGTGGGCGGAGTTATTTACACTTAACCTAAAGACACTCATTTATTTTTCTTCACCTCTCTTGGGCCGCTGTCCATAATTCCCATTGAATAATCCGTCCCTGAAATATATTAATAGCGCTTACCTTTTCCTCCGTGTCCGTCTGCTGGAAGATGACCGTTACAGAATGACGGGCACGCGCACTCGCGCAGTACTCAGACAGTGACGCGCGCTGCTGGTTTAAACGATCATTTGTCCCGTGCCCTCTTTCAATAAATCTCTGTCACTCACAAACACAAATCACCATTTGCTAAGCAAACTATTTGGTTTTTGTTTTGTCCTTAATTTGATGACAAATATTTTATATATCTACAAATATAATAATTCATAATTTTCAGAGAAAGCTGCTGTCGAGTTGTTGCCAAACGATGTTGTTGTGACGTCATTGCGCGATGACGTCATTGCGCAATCACGACGCAAAATTGTCACAATATCAAATCTCAGCAAAATATATATATTTTATATATGTTAATTTAGATTTGTTTGTAAAATAATATGCATGATATAATATTAACATATAAATAACTGTATTTTTAAGAACATTGAATTATTGAACACTTGCGCATTTTAAATGATTACAATTTTTTTTAATAGCTAGTAAACTAGTAATTACACATTCTCAACAATTATGCGTTAAGCAGTGTATTAGTAGTTAGTTAGTATGCTACACTCTAAGAAAAGTCTGTAAAATAGGCAGCGGCTATTTGACAGTGAAAATAATTGAACGATATGCTATTTACACTAAGTGCAAATAGTTATAGATTCTAAACACTGTTAAAATAGCATGTTCTGCTATATACAGTATCTCACAGAAGTGAGTACACCCCTCACATTTTTGTACTTTATTATATCTTTTCAGATATTTGGAAAATAATGGTGGCCACACAAAATATTGACACTTTGGGCCCAATATTTCCACACAAATGTTATTTGTGAAATGATTGCAGTGCAGTTTGTGTGCAAGCACGGAACAGAAGACGCTCTAAAATATAACAAAAATGGTCAGTCCGGTGCATCTGCACTCCACTGTATAAATTAAATATAGATTAATCATTGTTAAAGCTACAAAGTTACTTGGCAAGATGGGTATTTTGACATACTTTTGT
The DNA here is from genome assembly GCA_023376895.1 of Aspiorhynchus laticeps. Taxonomy (NCBI): domain Eukaryota; kingdom Metazoa; phylum Chordata; class Actinopteri; order Cypriniformes; family Cyprinidae; genus Aspiorhynchus; species Aspiorhynchus laticeps. The sequence goes on from JALXFT010004017.1 coordinate 159,523, forward strand.
ATCTTTTTGCCCATTCAGACGAAAGAAAGACGCGGAAAGAAACTCAGGGCTGAGTACTGAATGGAGTTGTCAATATGTGGACGCATAAATTGTGACATAATTGCATATGCAAATTAGGGATGCTCATTTCGGTTAATTTTCCTGACTGACAAGCACTGCTCGTTAACTGAACATTAACCATTAACTGATCAAGTTAGCTAAAATAACGAAACGAAATACAATCGCTTTGCCAGTTCATACCAAACTGAGCTATTTTAATAGCTGAAACAGTAGTATAAGCTGTTTTGGGAGAAGGGGAAAAAAGATGGGCTCGGGTCGGACTCGGGCCGGTATCTGATAAGCTGTCGGACACGGGCCGGACTAGGGCCTGAGCGTCTCCGGCCAGGGCCGGACTAGGGCCTAATTTTAGGCCCGTGCAGGGCTCTAGCGGCTGCAACACAAACTGATGGAAACACGCAGGAGAACAGCGGATGTATCGTGTTCAGTAAGACAAAACGAATAATCAGTGTGGCATTATCTGTAATAAACACTGTGAAAAACAGTAGCACACTGGTACTATCTACAGTATGATATAATGCCAAATAGCCTATGCAATCATCATGATGTAGGTTTGTCCATTCATTTTAGTAGCTCATGTTTCACAATGTCATTACATAATGCAATAATCATCCTCCATAATATGTCATACAGCATCTACATTTTGTATTGTGCTCATGACACCAAACAGTGGAACAGAAAAAGGCTGGATGTTTATTCAGTTAATTACAATATAATAATTAAATAATATTGTCAGTTTTAATTTATTATGTGTTTTATGTGAGCTATTGCCTTTTCAAAAGAAGTGAAGTCCAGTGACGTGACATGTGGCCAAGTATGGTGTCACACACTCAGAATATGTGCTCTGCATTTATCCCATCCAAGTGCACACACACACACACACACACACACACACCTGGAGCAGTGGGCAGCCATTTTTTCTGTGGCTCCCGAGGATCAAGGGACTCACCTCAGTCGTGGTATTGAGGGTGGAAGAGAGCACTGTACATTCACACCCCACACCAACAATCCCTGCCAGTACTGAGACTCGAATCCATGACCACATGGTCACATTTTGCGATCATGTTTTCTGTCGGTGTGTCTAAATTTTGTGCGCGCGGTGCGACCACCACATTGCCCAACTCATAAGCAGTGTTCTTTCTGTTGCATATAAGAAACGACAAACGAAACAGAAGCACAACGAGACCATGCTACTCATTTGATCTGCACAGCGCAGACCGTTCATGAGCTCAGAGCAATGATTGAGCTCAGAACACGTTTACTCAGGAACCAATGCTGATCTTGTGAGTGGCGTGAGGTTCTGGTCCTGATGGAGCGCTAAAGACTGCAGCCGCTAGCGTCAGTCGCTAGTGCGTCTCTCCAGATGGCATTCTCTCTTTTTTATTATTATTATGCAATTATGTACATATTAATACAAACATATACAACTCACAACAGTAGAATATTTTTTTTAAAAAAAGGGTATACAGAGAAAGAAAGAAAAATAAGATCTTTGCCAGGGAAAAAATAAAAACATTTAATTAACCAAATTAAACTGATATAATGCTTCATAGGTCTTTTTAGCTTTTCTGTTTCTAATATTGTGCAAAGTAGAACCATATTGTTTAATTTCTTTAATAAAATGTTCACAATTTAGCTTAGCTTTAGCCCATTTCTTTACATGAATATGATACTTTCCAAGTAAAATAATAATTAGTTGTGTAAGAAAATAAATTGTTCTTCTAGAATCAATGGTATCTTGTACAAAAACAAATATGACATTATATATTCATATATGTATTAGTGTTCAAAACATCCTAGAAATGAAGTTACAAACATCTACCCAAAATAATCTTGAGTATATACATTGAAAGAAAAGAAGAGTTACAGATTATTTAATAACACCATAAAAATGATATTTGAACCGTTCAAATAATTATTTAACAGGGTAAATTCTGTGTAATATTTTAAAAGATACCTATTTTACTTTATTACTTATGAAAAACTTATTTGTTATTGACCATACTTTCTTCCACTCAATGTTTTCATATTTAGATGACCAAAAGATTGCTATTCTTCAACACATTTCTAATATATCTATTACTGCATTTATCTTTAACAATATTACTGTAATATCACCAATAAATATCATATCACAAGTTAATGTCTGTTGGTCAGCATGAATGTAATGTGCAGAATTACGTAATAATGAAACAACTTTACTTGGAATTGCATCAAAAAATAACAGCATTGTCCTTTGATTTCATAGGAATTTAATTTTTTTAAGAAATTCTGAATATGACAAAAGCAAACCATGTTCATTAAGCAACTGACTAACGATAAATATCCCATTGTCAGCTTTCGTTAGCTTTTTTAGTGCAATTATTTCAAGACCACATGTACTATTTTTGTCACTGGTGTTACCTTCATTAGCAATATTAAAAGTTTTTATGAAATATTATTTCTCGATTTTTTTTTCCAGCACACGTAGTCAGAGTTACAGAAAAATTATGAAAATGCACGAAATAAGGAGGTTATGTTTTATTTATATAATGTGACAGACAAAAACAGCACAGTAACACCAGTGACATACATAAGACCTGATATACTGATCTTCACTGCTGTTATCCATAAGGAAGGTGACACCAGTGACAGTAACACCAGTGACACACATAAGACCTGATATACTGATCTTCACTGCTGTTATCCATAAGGAAGGTAACACCAGTGACAGTAACACCAGTGACATACATAAGACCTGATATACTGATCTTCACTGGTGTTATCCATAAGGAAGGTAACACCAGTGACAGTAACACCAGTGACACACATAAGACCTGATATACTGATCTTCACCGCTGTTATCCATAAAGAAGGTGACACCAGTGACAGTAACACCAGTGACATACATAAGACCTGATATACTGATCTTCACTGGTGTTATCCATAAGGAAGGTAACACCAGTGACAGTAACACCAGTGACACACATAAGACCTGATATACTGATCTTCACCGCTGTTATCCATAAAGAAGGTGACACCAGTGACAGTAACACCAGTGACATACATAAGACCTGATATACTGATCTTCACTGGTGTTATCCATAAGGAAGGTAACACCAGTGACATACATAAGACCTGATATACTGATCTTCACCGCTGTTATCCATAAAGAAGGTGACACCAGTGACAGTAACACCAGTGACATACATAAGACCTGATATACTGATCTTCACTGGTGTTATCCATAAGGAAGGTAACACCAGTGACAGTAACACCAGTGACATACATAAGACCTGATATACTGATCTTCACTGGTGTTATCCATAAGGAAGGTAACACCAGTGACAGTAACACCAGTGAAGATCAGTATATCAGGTCTTATGTGACATACATAAGACCTGATATATTGATCTTCACCGCTGTTATCCATAAAGAAGGTGACACCAGTGACAGTAACACCAGTGACATACATAAGACCTGATATACTGATCTTCACTGCTGTTATCCATAAGGAAGGTGACACCAGTGACAGTAACACCAGTGACATACATAAGACCTGATACATTGATCTTCACTGGTGTTATCCATAAGGAAGGTGACACCAGTGACAGTAACACCAGTGACATACATAAGACCTGATATACTGATCTTCACTGGTGTTATCCATAAGGAAGGTAACACCAGTGACAGTTACACCAGTGACATACATAAGACCTGATACATTGATCTTCACTGGTGTTATCCATAAGGAAGGTGACACCAGTGACAGTAACACCAGTGACATACATAAGACCTGATACATTGATCTTCACTGGTGTTATCCATAAGGAAGGTGACACCAGTGACAGTAACACCAGTGACGTACATAAGACCTGATATACTGATCTTCACTGGTGTTATCCATAAGGAAGGTGACACCAGTGACTGTAACACCAGTGACATACATAAGACCTGATATACTGATCTTCACTGGTGTTATCCATAAGGAAGGTGACACCAGTGACAGTAACACCAGTGACATACATAAGACCTGATACATTGATCTTCACTGGTGTTATCCATAAGGAAGGTGACACCAGTGACAGTAACACCAGTGACATACATAAGACCTGATATACTGATCTTCACTGGTGTTATCCATAAGGAAGGTAGCACCAGTGACAGTAACACCAGTGACATACATAAGACCTGATATACTGATCTTCACTGGTGTTATCCATAAGGAAGGTGACACCAGTGACAGTAACACCAGTGACATACATTTACATTTACATTTATGCATTTAGCAGACGCTTTTATCCAAAGCGACTTACATTGCATTCAGGCTATACATGTTTTATCACTATGTGTGTTCCCTGGGAATCGAACCCACAACCTTTTGCGCTGCTAACACAATGCTCTACCACTGAGCCACAGGAACATAAGACCTGATATACTGATCTTCACTGCTGTTATCCATAAGGAAGGTGACAGCAGTGACAGTTACACCAGTGACATACATAAGACCTGATATACTGATCTTCACTGCTGTTATCCATAAGGAAGGTGACACCAGTGACAGTAACACCAGTGACATACATAAGACCTGATATACTGATCTTCACTGGTGTTATCCATAAGGAAGGTAACACCAGTGACAGTTACACCAGTGACATACATAAGACCTGATATACTGATCTTCACTGGTGTTATCCATAAGTAAGGTAACACCAGTGACAGTAACACCAGAGACATACATAAGACCTGATATACTGATCTTCACTGGTGTTATCCATAAGGAAGGTGACACCAGTGACAGTAACACCAGTGACACACATAAGACCTGATATACTGATCTTCACTGGTGTTATCCACAAGGAAGGTGACACCAGTGACATACATAAGACCTGATATACTGATCTTCACTGGTGTTATCCATAAGGAAGGTGACACCAGTGATAGTTACACCAGTGACATACATAAGACCTGATACACTGATCTTCACTGGTGTTATCCATAAGGAAGGTGACACCAGTGACAGTAACACCAGTGACACACATAAGACCTGATATACTGATCTTCACTGGTGTTATCCATAAGGAAGGTGACACCAGTGACAGTAACACCAGTGACATACATAAGACCAGATATACTGATCTTCACTGGTGTTATCCACAAGGAAGGTGACACCAGTGACAGTAACACCAGTGACATACATTACATTTACATTTATGCATTTAGCAGACGCTTTTATCCAAAGCGACTTACAGTGCATTCAGGCTATACATTTTTTATCAGTATGTGTGTTCCCTGGGAATCGAACCCACAACCTTTTGCGCTGCTAACGCAATGCTCTACCACTGAGCCACAGGAACACCCCATAAGACCAGATATACTGATCTTCACTGGTGTTATCCACAAGGAAGGTGACACCAGTGACATACATAAGACCTGATATACTGATCTTCACTGGTGTTATCCACAAGGAAGGTGACACCAGTGACAGTAACACCAGTGACATACATAAGACCTGATATACTGATCTTCACTGGTGTTATCCATAAGTAACAGCAGTGACAATTTTCATGAAAAATGCATTTTACAAAATATCTGCTTCAAGGTATCATGGGACATGTTGTCAATCATGGTATACTCACTAAATTAAGTAGTTTAATCCATTTGTGTTATAGTTTTATTTTACAATTCCCTAACAATAAATAGGTCATACCAGTGACGTCAACTAAAAGCTTCATATGAAATCATGAGATAAATGAGAACATTTCTGTACATAACTGAAAAGAAACAGTGGATTAAACATGGGCCTTTTTTTCACAGATGTTTAGAAAATAGGAAGAAGGAAGTCGAGTGATGTCATCAGTGTGATTTTTATTACAAAATAAAATACTTTTGTTAAGCGGTAACACCAGTGACACAACTCCAGGGGACCACTGTTTTCATTATATATTTTATAATATTTATTCAACATTTTGTTTTTTTATGCCATTTATATAACATGTTTGCTAGTTATGAATGCATTCTTGTATTTTAAATGGTAGAAAAACCTGTTTTGACCTCAAAATAAAGCACTTTCCCGCTGTACAAGGCTGTGGGGACGAGCAGTTTTGTGGTGCTTGGAATACTTTATAATTAATTAAACATTTCACAAATTTAAAATCTCGCCTAGGGCACCAACAGAGCCTGGGCTGGCCCTGGGCAATGTTATTATATTTTGGAAACAAAAAAACAGATTTAGATATTATAGGGAAATGATAATAATGGAAAGTGTGAATATTGTGGAGAGGAAGAAACAGTGGGCCATGTTTGATTGCATTGTGTGCAGGGCTTGACATTAACACCTGCCAAATGCGTGTGTACTTCATCAATCACGGGTAACAAGGTCACACTCACTAGCTACTCTGGCGGGCTCAATTTTATATACAGTAACAGAGCTCAACATTAATGCTTGTGTGGGACAAGGGGGATTTTTGAAGCAGCATGTGAAAGAGAATTTTTCTTGCCTGACCAGACAACTAATCTGATTAAAACATCTAATTAGGGAAGCACAGAAATTTCTGCGATAATGATTCTGATTTTATTACTTTTGGAGTAAACAGCGATTGATAATGGATACTATTGACAGGAACAAGGTCACGTCATTTGAGACTCACGCAGCCTGTCTGTATGTGAAACAATCTCAATCAAAACTAATGAACGCAGCTGCACACACAAGAAACATACAAATTAATTATAACGTGTCACGACCAAGAGAGTTTGACATGTATTTTATACAAGAGTTCAAATGAGTAGTTAATATACAGTACAATATTGTCAGTGTTGACTGTTTGGTTAATGACAATAGTTCCAAACAAACATCACAGCATCTCTGAGCAACACTCAGCAGTGTTTCGTTACTGAATGATTCATTTGAGTCAATGATTCAGTGGTTCATTCACAAAGACACTTGCCCTGCATCCCAATGTGCATACTATCCACCCTATCTGCCCTAAATAGTATTGATTATGTGACTAACATCACATAGACTTAAGGATGGATAGTGTGCACATTGGGACGCAGGCTGATTGCTTTATTGGTGAATGAAACAGTCTTTTTTTATTGACTGCTTGAAAAAACACTAACAATTTTCATCATTGTCAAATCATAAGAATACAACATCAGTCCAGAGTGACTCAGCGTTTGAGTCCAGAGGAAGTGTCCAGCGGTACATACTCCAGATCAGAGGGTGACGGTAATGCACCCGGAAGCTGTTCGCCAGCAACAACAAAGAAGAAGAAGAAGCAGACACTGCCCATCTCTACCAGTGAAGAAGTTTTATTTTTCCTCAAGACTTCGGGTTCAACGAACAAAACCTCGCTGTTTCAGCTTGAAATAAGTATTTTAAGAAGTTGAGCATATAACGCTATTCAGGTGAGTTCAGATATTATTAGTTCTGTCTCGATGTTATTTTCTGTAACTGTTAGTGTAGTTCAGATCACATCGGTCTGTGTCCAAAACTAAAACTAAACACATATGAAGGAGATAAAACACAGTTTCTGCTGTTTAAACATCACAGAAGAAAGAGAAACCTACTCTGAGATATCTGAGTGATTGTGAACGTGAAAGTAAGTTTACTGGTTCACAGATGAAGACAGTAAATATGGAGTAAAAGTATATTTACATCGTCTATCAAACTGTATTCAGCAGCATCGGACCTTAAATGGGATATAATGCACCATATTTATCTTTTCAAGAGTAAAAATGATACTGTGGTAGACTTTACAAAACTAAAAGACACAAAGAAAGATATGGTCTTCACATGACAAGCAACAAAACACCATTTGAGCTCAACATGTTTTAAGAGGAGGCTGTTAATGATGAATATGTGAGGTATTAATAAAACAAGCATGATTTAACCAGTTCACCTTCACTGTATGGACAAAATAAGATGTTTTTCATCGTATCTTCTGTTATGATCCAGAGAAGAAAGAGTCGTACAGGTTTGGAGTGACATGAAGGTGAGTAAATGATCATTTCTGGATGAACTGCTTATGTCTCTAATCACTGCTGGTTAAGATTCACCTCAGATATAAATATTAGTCTTTTATTATTTGCAGAAACAGTCATGAGAGCTGATAATGTGCTGCTGCTGTTCACACTGCTTTGGGCTTTCACAGCTGTCTGTCAAGCATTTGATGGTAAGAGAATATATTCTTCTCAGACTCTGAACAATTCACTTTCTCTGAAGATAATTCATTGATAACACGGCTGCTGTCTGTGAGTCATGTGGTAGATACTGCGGTCAGGCCAGCCTCCACTTTGAAAAACACGCTCATTCTAGCCGCCACGTTGTTTTGTGGAGCGCACATATAAACAGGGAGTTTCCTTTTTGAGCTATCCAAAATCAAAGACAAAACTGGTCATATATGAGATTTTGGAGGGCTTTTATTATGTAATGCAACATCAGATCGTCTTGAAACTGGTTGAGTGATACACCGGGGTAGTGGACTGTTAATCTGAATTAAAACTGGTCTGCGGAAACAGGGAGATTTATTTTTATAACTATGTGAATTTACAGATAAATGTTGTTATATGCAAGTTTATGAAAGGCTTTTATTTTGTTATTTCTTATCAGACAGTTATTTTCATATTATTTGGAAATTCTACATTTAATATTACTCAACATTTTAAGTCATTTTCATTTTATCAGAACATTTTTTTAAAACATTAGTATTATTTTAAATTCATTGATTTTATTTATGTTTACTTATTTATTCGTTCATTCATTTATTCATTATCGACAGAGAAACTGGCTCAATAAATGAATGCCAGAGATCGCTTTTCCTTTGAACTGAGTTTTTACACGCTATTACGTAACGCCTAGTGCAGACCTGGGCATTGTACGGCCCCTGGTCCACATCCGGCCCTCTGGCTATCCTTGACTGGCCCGCGTGAGGTAATTTGTGAATTAAAAGTCAATCGCAAATAGTGCATAATTAGGTGCACGCAATACAACCGCACTGCTTTTATTTTCAAGGCAACAGCTATTATTATTATTATTAGTAGTAGTAGTAGTAGTAGTAGTAGTAGTAGTAGGCCTATTTAATTTACACAGCCTACGTCCGTTCGTGTGACCGTATAACAAATGTGTCCGCGATCATAGGACTTTCAAGAAATGTGAGTTTGCCGTTAGCCGTTAAATATAACCTAAAAAAAAGGATTTCTTATTTCGTATCATGTTAAAAATAGCCTAATTTACTTACATTTACATTTACATTTACATTTATGCATTTAGCAGACGCTTTTATCCAAAGCGACTTACAGTGCATTCAGGCTATACATGTTTTATCAGTATGTGTGTTCCCTGGGAATCGAACCCACAACCTTTTGCGCTGCTAACGCAATGCTCTACCACTGAGCCACAGGAACACTTTGGCTACTAATTTACTTTTGACGCAGGAACACTTAGCCTACTAATTTACTTTTGACGCAAAATGTGAAACTGCAGTCTAGGCTAGCATTTTTATAAATTTTTGTACGATATTATATATTCAGCATATTTTTCTTAACCTCTTTTGTATCTTAATTATTTAATCCATAAATTAGTCATTCAATTTTTTTTTTTAATAAGAGCGACATCCGTTTAAGCTTGATCAACAATAATGTTCAACGAATTGGAGCAGGTCCGTTAGATCATTTTAAAATGTCAAATAGCCTTCAATTTATAGGTTACAACTGCATCTGTCTCGGATGTAGACTGGTGAAGATTTATTTTAATAAACCTGTTTGTGTGGAGTGTGGGATGCACTGCATGACAGGGAGGCACCCGCGCGATGAGTTGCATTTTTTCCTGATAATGAAAACTTAAAATCAGTTCGAAACTGATTTTATTTCCGTAAACTCGTAATAACAACAAAATGTTGCTTTTGTAAAAAAATAAATAAAACAGGACCCGCTTTCTGCCATTTCTGAATCTGGAGCGCGTCTCAAAAAATAACCGAAACTCATATGGCTGGCTCACAGTCCTGAAATATATCTATAGAAACTTTAAAATGTCTACTTTTAAACAAACAAATTCAAAAACAAATATTCCCTGATTACTGTAATCTGTATGAAGGTTGCATTTCTCTCTCTGGAGATGAGAGTCAGTATTGTGTATTTTGACAAGGAATCATAAACTAATTGAAAATTAATTGCCCACCCCTGGCCTAGTGTATGCGCGCACCGAGAAACAACGTGGCGGCTAGAATGACCGTGTTTTTCAAAGTGGAGGCTGGCCTGACCGCAGTTGGTAGATGAAGAGCTGTAGACTGTGTTTGGAAGCGGTCATTATTTTTGCAGTTCTGTTGAATGATGCTAATGTTGCAGAAGTGACACACTTTGTGGCAAAACGGGAAAAGGTGAAGGTGCGTGTGGGAAAGGAAATCTAAGTGTTACCTGACGGCTGATGCATGTGGCTGCTGCGGCGTGTGAATGCATAGACCGGGTGCGATCGCAAAAATCAGAAGAAAATTGGTTCCGCAGCAGCTGTCTGGCCGGTGTTGTGTAATATTCGGTTCCTGTGAAAAACTGTTCCAGTGGGCGGGGTATAGATGAATATGCATACGTTCACTCCGCGATGGGCGTGGCTTTGTTGAACCGCAAACAATCGAATGGAAACTTGTTTTCTGTTCAGTCTGCTGTTTGAGGGATTATTTCCATTAAGTAATAAAGCCGAAGGTTCGTATTCTTTACGTAATCGTAAAGTGATTTTGCATGTGCTTTTATTAGAGCGCTTTTATTCTGATTTTATATCATTGTTTTTGCTGTATAACCTTTGTAACGTCAGGGATTCAAAAGACTAAGCCAGAGCACAAAGGAATTGAGCTGTTATTCCTCTACGTTATTTGTCATATCTTTTGAAGTTGTAAACTGTTTGCTTAATTGTTGTTTACTTTGCAGCATCGCAACTTTAGCAAGAATGACTGAATAAAACTCAGATGTAGCCTAGCTAACAAGCATGTTTAATTAAACATTTTTAAATGTTCTCTGGTGTTGTTTTGTTCTTTCTTGCCAGTTTTTAACCACAATTACTCTTGGGTCATATTGACACAATACACTTAGCCTACTTTGAGCACTTTTGCTGTGGACTACTAAAAGGTTTTTAATGTTGCAAGGGATTTGTAAATGCCGAATTACTTGTATTCATTCATTGTTTCTGTATAAAAGTGCTTTGGTGATTCAGTGTTAAACATTAAAAAGGAAGTTAAAGATTACTGTACAATAATTAAAAAGTGCATTTCTAATCTAATCTGTTTTGCAATCACATTAGCTGGGTAAAAAACATTAAATCACTCATTAAGGCAGGTTCTCATGACATACTAATGTTTTCATTGTTTATAATACTCGATATTATAATCATGAAATGCAAGATTGACTTGTATTAACACCTTCTTGCATGAATGAAGTGATATATAAGAAAATATGCATATTTAAATATTTTCCCAAGTTATTAAAAAACTTTTTATTTTGCAGCATTACAACTTTAACAAGACTGGCTTAGTCTTTTGAATCCCTGACGTTACATTTACATTTACGCATTTAGCAGACGCTTTTATCCAAAGCGACTTACAGTGCATTCAGGCTATACGTTTTTTTGTCAGTATGTGTGTTCCCTGGGAATTGGACCCACAACCTTTTGCGCTGCTAACGCAATGCTCTACCACTGAGCCACAGGAACACATTAGCTTACAAAGGTTACAAAGGTTGCACAGCAAAAACGATGATATAAAATCAGAATAAAAGCGCTCTAATAAAAGCACATGCAAAAAATAATTTTAACCGATTACGTAAAGACTACGAACCTTCGGCTTTATTACTTAATGGAAAAATCCCTCAAACAGCAGACTGAACAGAAAACAAGTTTCCATTCGATTGTTTGCGGTTCAACAAAGCCACGCCCATCGCGGAGTGAACGTATGCATATTCATCTATACCCCGCCCACTGGAACAGTTTTTCACAGGAACCGAATATTACACAACACCGGCCCTAACGCAGTCTGATTCACGCTGCCGACGCTACACACATATACACACATTCAAGTTCACCCGACGCACACACATTCATCCACTCATCCAGCGTGCTTAATGCTGGTTTATTGTTTTGTGTGTGTTAACTTGTATGGACTGAGACTCTTTTCAAATCTGAGTTAAAGTTTGTTGTTTTTTTTAATTCAAAGACTCTTTATGGTTTTTTGTTGTTCCTTCTTTGAACTCTTGGACTGAGTTGTTTTTGAATTGAAGGACTGAACTGAACAAAAAGCAATAACTGTTATTTACTCATTTCCATTTATTGTATATATTTTTCTTCTTCTTTTTCTATTTTTCCCCAAAATTGTTTAAATGCTGGGAAATTGAATATTGTAATTTTGTTGTATTTTACTAAAGAACATTCGACTTGAAAAAGCAAGATCTATTTTTGTAAGTGTGTTATTTAACACCAAGTTTTTTCTTTTGTGCTATTGTGTCACTGGCACATTGTGTATCAGTGGCTTTGTTTGTGCTCCATCTTGAGTTCATCTGGGAACTAAAAAACTAAATTATATAAATATTTTGACTTGACAAAATTTGTCTTGTCTGGCGCCCGAAAAAAGAAAATTATTAAAGGTATTTAAGTTTAACTAACTCAATCTAATTTGGGGGCCGCCACCATTACAACTTTAAAATGATTGAATTTCTTGGTGTAAAATGACAGAAATCAGTTCTCTTTTGATGTATTAAACTGATTAATGTTGTTATTTTTCAGATATCAGTGTGAGTTGTGATGATGTGACTGGATCTGTGGGGAAAGAAGTGAATCTCACCTGCAGCGTCTCTTTGCAGCGCCCTGAATGCTGCATTGAATTTATTAAATACTATGGCATCAATGAAGAGTCAGCAATCTGTATGGAAGAGCTTCCTTACTACTCGTGTGAACAGAGAAACAGCTTCACATGCAGATACACTTCAACTACAGCAATAACACAACAATTCATATTCTTTCTGCTAACAACATGTGGAGCGAAAACAACACGATTCACTGTGAACATAAAAGGTATATAATACTGCTGTTTACAATTCAATAAATGTTTGCTACTGTATTTATTTTCTACTAACAGCGGTTTAAAATCTGTTAACAGGAAAACATGGAACTGATCTTGAAGCTCCCGGCAAGAAAGGTATTGTATTCTCTTATAGTTCATGATTATTGAGTACAAATTCAGCGTACTTCAAAAACACAGAAAGATGCTGTATAACAATATAGTAGAGATGTTCCGATACCCTTTTTCCCTTCCCGATACTGATCCGATACCTGGGTGTGTATCTGGTTATACAGCTGTATGTACTACTAGCCCTGCATGAATTGATACAATTATTTTATGCTGTGCTTCACCAGATAGATAGATAAACAAATATTATAGAGTAAACAAATATTTTTAAATATCTAAAAGTACACTCTTAACATCAGTCAGTCAAGCATTATAAATATATTATGATAATCAAGTATTATTTAATGATATAACTTTAGCAATTAGAATTAAAACTTGGTAACCATGTATGAATGCATATTAGTCATTTTAACTGAACTTAGGACTGGTGGTGGTGCTTTTTTGGTCATTCAGTGTTTCTGTAAAAAATGGGAAAAAAACTATCAATAATACTGATAAGATAATAATCATACTATGAATTCTACTAAGAACAATATAAAATGCACTAAGGATTAACGAGCTGCTGGTTCATGAATATTAATCACGTTGAGTGCGTTCGCTCGAACTGATTTGCTGAAATCAAAACAGGGACTATAATAGGTGAGCGCCAGCCAATGAGAATGTCGTTTGCGCATTAGCTCCGCCTACTACCGGAGAACCCGGCAGTTCTTCAAAGCTGAAAAAATCCAAAGGAACTCCGTTATTTTGACAGGAAAATACAACAAAGGAGATCGTTTACATACCATGCAGAAGTGGCACGCTACATGTAAGGCTCTCTCGCTCTCTCTCTCTCTCTCTCTCTCTCTCTCTCTCTATCTCTTTGTGTGTGAGAAAAAAGCAAATCGACGGAGAGGCGTGTGTCTTGATACTAGAGTTTACGGTACGTCAAACACAGGTGCGCTGTGCATCCATTCAGATGATCTGAAAAACAGCACAGATCGCTTGAGGGAGAGAGAAACTCTGAAGCGCTCAGTCAGAGTGTTCAGAGTGGCAATATATCTGTGCTAAATATAATTTACCATGTTTAAATATAATTCTAACCGCAGCAGAAGTATATTGTGACGTCTGTGAGAGAAGTTCAATAGGATAAAACATGCTCAAGGATGTTTTATGATTTAAACTGTTAAAACAGTGATTGAATCTGCCTATAGACTAATTATACTTTAAATAATATCAATCAGGTCTTGGAGCTGAGTTCATCGCCATCGTCACTGGTGTATGCTGTTTCAACATCTTCATGATCATCATCCTTATAGTAACTTGTGTGAAGAGGTTCAAAAACAGCAACGCTTCTGGATCACAGACGAGATATGAAAGAGGAGCTTCTGAAGAACAAACAGTGATGACAACAAATGTTTAGAAACACTACGAAAACAGCGAGTTGATTAAATCTGCATATGAGCATCAGAGACGTGATAATGTCCAGTTTAACTAAAAATGTGGAGCTGTAAAACTCATCAACAACGATTGATCAATATATTGATCAGACCAATGAATCAGCCAATATTTGGCTATCTTGAGATGATCTGCAGCAGATAATAATCCTGCTCTTGTGTTTTCAAAGACTTCGGTGTAAATATTGTGTAAACTGTGTTTTCATCATATAGCTGTATTGCATATGCCATTGTTCTGATGTATTGTTTTTAAGCTCACTTTATAATTGTATTTATTTACTAAATTGCTATGAAATTAATAAAGTGTCATGATACTCTAAAGATTACCTGAAATCTATTTTTATCTTTTTTAATAAACTTTGTCATCAGGGAAGAGTAAGTTATAGCAATGAAAATGGTTTAAAGGTGATTTGTGGTGAATGAAGTCTGTTCTGCACAAATCTAAATTCTTGATTCTTCTTGATTTCCAGATTGTGTGAATTATTCAACTCTTTTTTTAAAAGGCGTTTCTCATAAACACTTACTCTTTGAGCCTGTGTCGATGAAATATCCCTCAGCTGTTCACAGCAGAGTAAACGTGTGTGTATTTCAACAGATGAGTATCATAGCAGGACTAAACACACATTTATCTCTTCATATTTCAGTGTTTTCTCCATTACTGATGCTGTCATTTCAGATCAACTTTCCAGAGAGAGGAGCCTCTCCTTATTATTAATAATGTGCATGTGATTAAAATCATAACATATTTAGATGAGATTAGCATGAACAACATGATGTTGCATGATCTATTATATTATTACAGACAACAAAATTAAACTTTTCAGAATTAGACATAAAAATGCTTGATATAAAAATATATTAAATACTGTCAATGTAGAATCTTATATAACTAATAAAAAAGGAAATATAAAAGCAAATTGAATGATTCTAGGCAATCAGCATATAGGCTGATGATGAATAAATATAAATGAAATGTAAATCTAATTCATTAAATAACTTGATTATTAAAGTAAATCAATTATTAAACAATAATAAACATTCATAATAAAATAGCTTTTAGCTCACCCACAAATCCACCGTTACTGAAGTTATTAAAAACATATTCAGCATAATATAACTTTGATCAACAGACGTTTGAATAAATAAATAAATCTTACAAATGCTCAGATAAAAGCCAAAAACAATATTTCTAAAAACATTTTAAAAGGTCGAATCAAAGGCCTTTTCTTTCTTTGAATACCATGCTGTAATAACATATAGTCAGTTTTGATTTCATATTCACTTATAATATTTACAACAAAAACACATTTCAAGACTGTACTTTATTATTGTTGTTTCTTTATTACACACAGAACATCACAAATAAAAATATAAATAGTGCGTAGAAACATTTAAGAGATTTATAAATTCCCTGAGATTCACTCTGAGTTAAATCATATGGTTTTAAATATTTCCATAAATACTTGTGATTTTTCACATTAGTGTCCCTGGAGCACAAAAGCAGTCATCAGTAACACAGCTATATTTGTAGCAATAGACAACAATACATTGTATGGGTCAAAATTATACATTTCTCTTTTATGACAAAAATCATTAGGATATTAAGATCATGTTCCATGAAGATATTTAGTAAATTTCCTACCATAAATATATCAGAACTTCAAATGCTTTATTGTTGAATGAATGAGCGTCTGAACGAATCGTTTGACTCAATGACTCGCTCATTAAAGACTCTCACTCGCTGCCACCTACTGGTGCTTTACATTTATATTTAAAACTACCTTTACTTTGCATGTTTCCAACATTTCATATTTGGATATTACAATATATATATATATATAACAGCAAGCTCATAACCTGTTATAATGCTGTGGTCTAAATGCATTGCTGCTATATTTCAGCTTGTGTAAATGCATCTAATGTCACTTCAGCTGCTTCTGTTTCTTCTGCAGTTGAAAGATTGTTTTTGTTACTGATTTCATATGATTGGTAACAGCCCTATAGTGTCTGATTATATTCAGTGACATTTTTAATTTAATGAAAGAATTTGATATAAATAATAATGCATTTAATACGGTTAGGGAGAAATGCCCTTTAAATAGCAACAAAAATGACCTGGAAATCAATTTAAATACATTTTAGTATGCAGTAACTTTACATTAATATTTAGTCATTTAGCGAACGCTTTTATCCAAATGAGGATATTAGAAGCAATCAAAATCAACAAAAGAGCAATGATGAAGTGCTATAACAATCTCAGTTAGATTAACACAGTACACTAGCAAGTTATTATAATTATATAATAAATACAAATAAATCAGATAGAATAGAGCAAGCTAGTGTTAGAGGCCTTTTTGCTTTTGTTAACTGTATAATAAATAAAAATAACACAAATGGATAGAATACAAACAGATTAGAAAAGCTAGAGTTATTTATTTTATTATTTTAAGTCAAACGTAATTTCCCAACAACACAATAAACCGGTGGAAATGCTGAGCGGCTGGTAATTTTGGAAAAACACTTTAAAAAGCCAATTTTTTCCCCCTTTTTTTATTGACTGCTTGAAAAACACTAACAATTTTCATCATTGTCAAATCATAAGAATACAACATCAGTCCAGAGTGACTCAGTGTTTGAGTCCAGAGGAAGTGTCCAGCGGTACATACTCCAGATCAGAGGGTGGCGGTAATGCACCCGGAAGCTGTTCGCCAACAACAACAAAGAAGAAGAAGAAGCACACACTGCCCATCTCTACCAGTGAAGAACGTCTCAGGTTACATATGTAACCATGGTTCCCTGAGAGTAGGGAACGAGACACTGCGTCCTCTAGGGGTCGCTATGGGGGAACGTCGTCAGCGTGACCCGTGTCTGAAGCATACATACAAAAACACCACTTGTTGGCCGGCGACAGCCTATGACGTCACTACTGGCGCGAACCACAGTATAAAGGGGCGCCGGGAAAATACGTCATCCACTTCTTCGTCTGAAGCTTGCGTCCGAAGCATGGCACCGCGCCTAGAGGACGCAGTGTCTCGTTCCCTACTCTCAGGGAACCATGGTTACATACGTAACCTGAGACGTTCCCTTTCGAGGGAACTTCGAACTGCGTCCTCTAGGGGTCGCTATGGGGAACGGAATACCCACGCCACCATGCTGAGGGAAGTGCAAGCCAAGCGCACAAGGCGAGCACTAAGTACCAACTCTACCCGGCTACGGGAGTTGCCCCTGGGACAGTAGACGGCTGTCAGTGACATTATCCCCTACGGCCAAAGACCCGAGCTGCATACCCTGAACTTACCTGTTAAGGGCCGGGACTCCCGGACCCAGGGTAGAGCTCGAAGGCTTAGAATCATAGAAAGATTCCTTTAAGGGGATACGGCCAAGTGCCTAGAATAGTAGCTAGGTCCTGGCCTGTCACTCAGGGGCTACCGCTTGCTCTGCATGAGCTCAATGAGAGAACTGTCTCAACAGACCCTTGGTAGCAACACCCTGTTCAAGTCAGTATCACCATGATACATAGGTAGAGTGGGCCCAAGGCGAAACCGGGGACTACCAACTCAAAGAAAGGGCACGAAGCCGCAGCGCGTAGCCCTTACCGTACAGGATTTTAGAAAGAACACAAAACCACTCGATGTGCGATCTTACCACAATGTGGATTTTAGAAAAGTGCCCAGAGACTAGCGTGCGCACTTACCATAACATGGATTTTTCTTTCTGTTCTAGAGAATCACAGGGGCTGTCATTATACAGTGAGCAGCTTAACAGGGAGGCCGAGAGAGGCCTAACAACCTGAAGTATGCTGATTCCGAGCTCTGGGGAGTGGAGAACCTAACTCTCAGCATGAGAGGGAACTCAGACGCTCAGAAGGGAGCGGCATGCTCAAAGGTGACCCTCTAAAAAGAGGGGAGCAATGCTAGCTCGACCGACAAGGAGAGCATAAAGCTGCTGTGACAGCTCTGGAGAGCGGAGAACTCAACTCTCAGCATGAGAGACTCAGACGCTCAGAAGGGAGCGGCATGCTCATAGGTGACCCTCTATTGCGAGGGGAGCAATGCTAGCTCAACCGACAAGGAGAGCAACCTAACAGGGAGGCAGAGAGAGGCCTACTCATCGTGAGGTCGCTGAATTACAACGCTCGTAATGTAATATGTCCTTCAAGCCCAGAGCATAAGTAGAAATATGTAGAGTGGGGCCCAAGGCGAAACCGGGGCCTGACCAACTCAAAGAAAAGGCACGAAGCCGCAGCGCGTGACCCTTACCGTACAGGATTTTAGAAAGAACGCAAAACACTTGATGTGCGATCTTACCACAACGTGGATTTTTAGAAAGTGCACAGAGACTTAGCGTGCGCACTTACCATAACATGGATTTTAACTGTTCTAGGGTAGCAGTGTGCTCATAACGACATGAGAGGGAACTCAATCGCTCAGAAGGGAGCGGCATGCTCATAGGTGACCCTCTATGGTGAGGGGAGCAATGCTGGCTCGACCAACCAGGAGAGCATGAGGGTATTGTGACAGCTCCAGAGAGCGGGGAACTCAACTCTCAGCATGAGAGAGAGAACTCAACCACTCAGAAGGGCGCGGCATGCTCATAAGTGACCCTCTATGGTGAGGGGAGCAATGCTAGCTACTACCTGAAACCTCAGTAGCCCTCCAGTAGCCACAATCCTAGCAGGGGAACACGCTAGGCAAGGGCTCAGGGAGATGCTACTTAAAACCCCCGAGAGGGGAGCAGTCCCTGAGCTAGTATATAGATATCCTCAGATAGCCATGCACCTTCCTCAAAAGGCGGTGTCCCCTGTCCAGAATGATATTTTACAAAGACCCGCAGGTCCTGGAATTGCAATGCTGGGGACCTGCTGACCAAGGAGGCTCCACAGAGACCTATGACTGGGCCACACGATCCAGGGGTCTCATCCCAGCCTGGATCTAGTATCGACGAGTGAGGTCATCACTGCACTGAATCGGAAAAAAACCGACAGGTTCCCAGAAATACTGCACAGAATGGTTAAACAATACCAGTCTTTCCGTAGAACTGGATCGTACTCACCCATCCATGGTTCCTGCGCATGAGACCAGTTCCGCGCAGGTTCCTAGGTCCTCACCTAACCTCGGTCAGGTGGAGTACAATGGTTGCAGGGGAATTAGAGAGGGGAAGATGAGGGCTTATAAATGTTACATAGGCCCCCCGAGGGAAGCGAGTAGATGTTTCAATTCTTACTCCGGTCCGGACGAGAGCGTTGAGAACGCCTTGTCTGGATCTCCTCCCTCAGGTCTTGCCTACCTCTCTTTGACCCGCGCCACCCTCTACCCCTACCCGCAGGGGGAGGGGCACGAGCCGCGACACTAGCCTTCTGTGCCCATCTCTGATCCCCAGACGGAGATGGGCCAGGACCCCTGCGTTGTTCGGGCTCAGACCTGGACCTTCTTGGAATGAAGGATTTGAAGGCTGCTGAGCGCGCCTTCGCCTCCCTAAACTTCTCAACCACCGTCTCAACGGAGGTACCGAAAAGCTCGGAAGGCGAGACCGGAGCATCGAGCAAAAAGCCTTATCCAGGTCTTTCAGCAGATCAGCCTGGTAAGCCTGAAGCACCGCCATCGTGTGCAACGAAGCGACAGCCTGACCTGCTGCTGCGTCTGCCTTGCCATTTATCAGATGGCAAGGAGGGAGCCTTAAGAGAGGATGTCTCACCCACGGAGAGATAGCTGGCCAGCGTCTCTTCCACAGGGGGCATTCTCTCATAGCCGTTTTCACGCATCCCCACGTTAGCATAACTAGTATGCTGAAACCTGTGAATGCGTGCGGAAAATGGCTTTTTCCATTCCTTCTCAACCTCCGCATGGAGATCTGGAGAAAATGGGAGGCTCACTTGAGCTGGGCGGTTATGGCCAGAAAGATAACGCTCATCGAGACGAACCCGCGGCGCCACCATCTTGGCCCGCTTCCACTGCAAGTCAAGCCTCGCCGTGGTGCGTTCCATAACCTCCAGTAACTCATCATACGCAGGGCAGGAGGATTGATCGGGCTCAGCCTCAGCTTCATCACCCTCAGACATCTGCTCTTCCTGGGCATAACCCAGCAGAGCACCAGCTGCTGGATCAGATGATGTAAGCGAGATCGCATCATCATCATCCAGCCGCTCACCCTCGTTCGCGTCCGACGAGTGTGAGAGGGAAAACCCCCTCTCTAACTCATCGGCCAGCTCCGCCTGCAAGCCTCATGAGATCATTCCCCTCCGTGCCTCGGCAACAGTGGGTCCTGAACCGTGGGAAGCAGACGGCTGCCCCTCCTTCCTTGAAAAGAGAGACAGACGAAAGCGGAGCTTTCTCATCGAGAAAAACTCACAATGCACGCAGATCGCTCCCTCGAGAACATCGCGTGCGTGCTCCTCGCCCAAACAAAAGACGCAAAGATCATGTGTGTCATCAGGTGTCAAAAAAAAGGACACGGATGCACACATTTCCTAAACGCCTTGCTAGTGCTCGCCATAGTAAAGTAAAAAGTCGTTCTTACCTTTCCTATAGTAGATTTGACGCTTCAAACAAATCAGTCATTGAAGACGAAGAAGAGAATGACGTATTTTCCCGGCGCCCCCTTTATACTGTGGTTCGCGCCAGTAGTGACGTCATAGGCTGTCGCCGGCCAACAAGTGGTGTTTTTGTATGTATGCTTCAGACACGGGTCACGCTGACGACGTTCCCCCATAGCGACCCCTAGAGGACGCAGTTCGAAGTTCCCTCGAAAGGGAAGCATCATTTCAGAAGTGAGGGGGACAGACATGATATATATATTATATTATATATATATAAAACATTACAATATAACATTTCTGTAATATATATTACCTACCAGTCAAAAGTTTTTGAACAGTGAGATTTTTTATGTTTTTTTTGAAGAAGTCTCTTCTGTTCACCGAGCCTGCATTGATTTGCAAATGCAGTAATATTGTGAAATATTTTTACTAGAAACAACTGCTTTCTATCTGAACACATATTAAATTATAATTCAGCATCATTACTCCAGTCTTCAGTGTCACATGATCTTCAGAAATCATTCTGATTTGCTGCTTAAGAAACTTTAACTATTATTATTATCAATGTTTAAAACAGTTGAGTATATTTTTCAGGATTCTTTGATGAATAGAAAGATCCAAAGATCAGCGTTTATCTGAAATAAAAAGCTTTTGTAACATTATACACAATATACCATTCAAGAGAGTAGAGTCAGTATTTAATTTTTTATTTTTTTTGGAAAATAAATTATAGAAATTAATACTTTTATTTAGCAAGGATGCTTTAAATTGATCAAAAGTGATGATAAAGACATTTATAATGTTACAAAAGATTTCTATTTCAGATAAAAGCTGTTCTTCTGAACTTTCTATTCATCAAAGAAACATGAAACAATTATACTCATCTGTTTTCAACATCATCATCATAATAATAATAATAAATGTGTTTTGAGCAGCAAATCAGAATATCAGAGTGATTTCTGAAGGATTGTGTGACTGGAGTAATGATGCTAATAATTTAGCTATGAAATCACAATAAATTACATTTTAAAATATATTCAAATAGAAAACAGTTATTATTATTGTTTTGCTGTACTTTGGATCAAATCAATGCAGGCTCGGTGAACAGAAGAGACTTCTTTAAAAACATTAACAATCTTGTATAGGCAACTTTAATGTTTCTCTAATTTCTAGTGTATACACGTATATTTTGAATATATTTTAAAATGTAATTTATTGTAATTTCAAAGCTACATTTTTAGCATCATTACTCCAGAAATCATAATAATATTCTGATTTGCTGCTCAAAAAACATTTATTTGTTGAAAACAGAAGAACAGCATCTATCTGAAATATTAATATTTTGTAACATTATAAATGTCTTTATCATCACGTTTGATCAATTTAAAGCATCCTTGCTAAATAAAAGTATTAATTTCTATAATTTCTTTCCCAAAAGCTTTTGTTCATATTAGGGATTTCCTCCGGCGAGAGAGGCATACACAGGTCGGAGACCTGCGTGAAGTTGGCCCCCCACCAACACAAAACGTCGTCAAACTATGCTCAATCGTTTGTGCTCCGTTTGTGCTGGTTTGTGCTGTAAAAATTTTCGTTTGTGCTGTTTCGGTTTTTTAGATATTAAAAGAATATTTTTAGGTCATTCTGAGGTCACTCAGCCCCCCACATGCTCCAAATTCACCCAAAATAGTCTCGTTCGTTTGTGCTTCGTTTGTTCTGGTTTGTGCCGGTAAAATTTTCGTTTGTGCCCCGTCGGGTTTTAAAATATCAGAAATTGAATTATAGACGATGACGTCACCAGCCCCCCCACATGCTCCAAATTTACCCAAAATAGACGCAATCGTTTGTGCTCCGTTTGTGCTGTAAAAAGTTTCGTTTGAGCTGCTTCGGTTTTTTAGATATTAAAATAATATTAGGTGGTCATTCTGAGGTCACTCAGCCCCCCACATGCTCCAAATTCACCCAAAATAGTCTCGTTCGTTTGTGCTCCGTTTGTGCTGGTTTGTGCCGGTAAAATTTTCGTTTGTGCTGCGTCGGGTTTTAAAATATCAAAAAATTGAATTATAGACGATGACGTCACCAGCCCCCCCACATGCTCCAAATTTACCCAAAATAGACGCAATCGTTTGTGCTCCGTTTGTGCTGGTTTGTGCTGTAAAAAGTTTCGTTTGAGCTGCTTCGGTTTTTTAGATATTAAAATAATATTAGGTGGTCATTCTGAGGTCACTCAGCCCCCCACATGCTCCAAATTCACCCAAAATAGTCTCGTTCGTTTGTGCTTCGTTTGTGCTGGTTTGTGCCGGTAAAATTTTCGTTTGTGCTGCGTTGGGTTTTAAAATATTATACATTAAATTATTGTTGATGACGTCACCAGCCCCCCCACATGCTCCAAATTCACCCAAAATAGTCTCGTTCGTTTGTGCTCCGTTTGTGCTGGTTTGTGCTGTAAAAAGTTTCGTTTGTGCTGTTCCGGTTTTTTAGATATTAAAATAATATTTTTTAGGCCGTTCTGAGGTCACTTAGCCCCCCACATGCTCCAAATTCACCCAAAATAGTCTCGTTCGTTTGTGCTGGTTTGTTCTTTTAAAATGTTCGTTTGTGCTGCACGCGTTGGGTTTTAAAATATTATACATTAAATCAAATTAAATGTTAGGTTATATTTATTAGGCCTATACAAGGCTGACTGAATAAAGTAGATCAATCAATTGTCACAAGATCAAAAATAGTTAGGCCTATAGACAGCTCTATATTTTTGTGTGAAGTTAGTCAGTAAGCTATAGCCTGATGTAGGAGCATTTTATTTCGGGTTTGTCGCACACTTTTAAAGTATAATTGACGAAGACGTTCTGTCATCACATAATTTGTTCAATAAACAATTATCTTCACTTCAGTCTCTCCTGATTGTATTTTATTTTTTTATTTTTACGAGTCTCATCTGCTACACTTCACTGCCACCACTAGGGGCAAGTGACACTTCTGTTCAAGAATGCTCTTGTATAAAATGGTGTAGAGGTGTTAGTGGAGAAAAGGTCGATATAAATCAAACTACAAAAGTCATTACTAATACACATTTCTGGCCAATGTAAGTATACATTGTTTTAAAACTGTCAGTTACAATATTAGTAGCTTCGAGAATAATTGTACAACATTCAAGAGAGCTAAGACTTGTTATTGAACAGAAACCTAATTAATAACACTTATATTACTAATTTAGCCATGAAATGCTGATTACAGTTGCACAAAGTTGCCTTTTAGTATTAAAAAACGACCATGGGTCACATGTGCAACTGTATTTAACATTTCATAGCTAAATTAGTGATATTAGTGTTAGCAATGAGTTTTCGGTTCAATAAACACAATCTAAGGGTCATCATTACCATATTGGGCCTAATATAAGATATATTATCCATCTACATTATCCTTACTATATTATATTAT
This sequence comes from Aspiorhynchus laticeps, assembly GCA_023376895.1. Taxonomy (NCBI): domain Eukaryota; kingdom Metazoa; phylum Chordata; class Actinopteri; order Cypriniformes; family Cyprinidae; genus Aspiorhynchus; species Aspiorhynchus laticeps. The sequence continues at coordinate 184,125 of JALXFT010004017.1, forward strand.
CCTTATATTCAGACCAATACAGTAATATATTAAAACAAATTTATGCTGTACGTGATATTTTTGGAGTCAGGATAATTGAGGGTAATTATGTTTTGCTTATGCCAGATGCCCAAGAAACCAGCAGTCGATAGGGATTCCATTTTCACAGTCCTGTGTTCATCTAAAGAGGCCATAGTCAGAAATGGCAACATAGCTACTCCTAATCAGAGCATCTGGACAGAGCTTTGTAAACAGCTAGACAACAAGATCACTGCAAAGGCACTATACACTTTTGTTAAATTAAATAGACACAACATCTGGAATGCTTTAGGGTTTACTCAAGAAAGTGATCATGAAACAAGTGGCAGTAGTGATGACACTGATTTTGAGCCAGGGTCCCTTTCCTCCAGTCCAAAAGATTGCTGCACTTTTGATTTTGAAGTTCCATTTCAGAAATAGATTGAATTCATGCCTGAAACAGTAACATACAAAAACAAGTTCTCTAAAACAAAAAAAAAGGGAATACACAATTTTGAAGCCTGGTATCTGGACGCATGTGATAAATCATCACATTTGGCAAGAAGTGAAATGCCCCTGCACATTTGCTTTTAAAAGAGCCAAGGTCTATCCATCAGTCACAGACAAATATATTGTTATCAGAGGCAACTGTAAGGAGTGTCGTGGCCACATTCACATAAAATGTGACAAAAAGCCTGAAATAAACAGCACAATGATGTTCAGGTGTTCACTGAAAAACACTGATGACTCCCTGCATACTGGCTGTTCCAAGCGTGCGATGTCTGGTAACTTGCGTGTGCAGATATCCAAAGAACTGTGTGAGGGAAGAACGGAACCCCATGTATGGAGGGCATCAGAGGCAACAAAGCTGATGGATTTTGGAGATCCTGAGCCAAGTCATCTGCCTAATTTGGCCACCCTGCGCAAAGCAAGAGAGAAATTATTTAGAATTAGGTGACAAGGATCCTATTCTGTCATTGCAGATGTTAAAATACAGTGCACCTCACAGTGGTAGCATTAAAGACATTGGACTAGACAAGTTTTTCTGTCACTATTGGAGTCAAACACAAATGTATATGTACAAGACATTATCAAAGACATCTACTAACCCCACTGTTAGTTTTGATGCAACTGGCTCAGTGGTGAGGAAACTACAGAGACCAAATGGCAAGTCTGGCCACATATTCCTATATCAGGGTGTTGTGGCAGGGGGTGAGAGCTCAAGTGTCCCAGTGGTGCAAATGCTGTCAGAGAGACATGATGTTAATGCCATAACACATTGGCTGACAGAATGGATACGCGCAGGTGCACCTACTCCAAAAGAGGTTGTGAGTGACTTTTCTCTGGCTTTGCTCGGAGCTTTGGTCAAGGCTTTTACTTCTCATCCTGATCTTAAGACCTACATCAATGAGTGTTGTGGAGTCTTACTCGGTAGACAGTCAGCAAAAGTCCCACCTTGTTTTGTGCGGGTTGATGTTGCACACTGCATTAAGATGATCTGCCGGTGGGACTGCTTGAAAAAAAAAAAACACATCGCATTAAAGATTTCTTTGTTAGGTCAATAGCTCAGCTTCTCATGTCACAATCCATGGACGATGCAAGAGAGCTACTAAGATGCATTACTATTGTGGCTCTCAGTGAAACAGAGGGCAGTGACAACTCTGGAGCCCCCCTCATTTCAGAAAGGTGCAAGAAATACCTAAAAGCCCGAATTGCAGAAGAGTGTGTCATCATTCCAGATGTAGAGGGTGCGGACCTGGAAGAAGTGGATCCATGTGACCAAACACAGACAGACCTGCAGCAGTGGGTAACAGATATATGTGAGGAGAGCAGGTCACTTGCCACATCTAATGGTGATCATGACAATATGCACTTCCTCCCTGAGATTATTCCAAATATAATCTGGCTTGCAAATTACTTACCTCTCTGGACAGGGGTAATGATCCCTCACTTCCGGAGCTCCAAAATCACCGCAAGTTCAGCCAATGTCGAAGCCGAGTTTAAAAACCTCAAACGCGGCCTTTTCAAGCATGAACATTTGCCTATTCGAGTGGATCGATTCATTGCTCGACATCTGTCCTTCATTGAAGGCAACATGCGGATATTTTCTGCAAAACAAAAGAGTGTGGAAAAATGTAAAGAGGATGAGACTGTTGCAACAGTGAGCGACACAGGAGTCAATCCACTACCCACCACAACCTCCAGTGTAGATGGAAAGCCAGAACTGGATGCTTCCTGCTCTGGGAAGTCTGACACCGTCACAAACATCCATCCAACAGATGAAAAAGCTGTTGAAAACTGGAGAGGCTTAGCAGTTCCACCCAAAAAGAGGAAGAGGAGTTCATACCTCTCTCCTTGTCCTGAATGGCTCCATGCAGATCCATCTGTGAGAGGGAAAAGACTCAAAGTGGACCTGTTTAAAAATGGAAACAATCAACAGCCTGTTAAACTCAGGAAATCAAGAATCTCTGTTCTGAACACATGTGCATTTGATGCTTTTTGTCAATGCTTATGTTGTGCTTACTGTGATAGTGTCACTTTTGAAAATATTGTTTGCAATGAGGATTCCAACAACCTCCTCCAGCTAGTGAAATCCATCACCACAAAGGGATTGAATGCACAGGCCTATGTACAGAGGGCAGAACTGCTGAGCGAAATATTCAAAGCTGTCCAACTGAAGTCTGGTGCCCTCCAAATCGATGCACAATGCCACATCTCCACTATCATTGAAAAGTCAATGACAAAACGCACTTGTGTTTCATTAACAAAACAGTGCTCTTCAGAGTATTGTGGTCTCAGCAAACAAGTCACAAGGGAAATTGCATTTGTTTGTACTTCTGTTGCTGTACTGCAGGCTTCTGGCATGGCTCATCTTCAGACCGCGGTGGAAGAAGGCCTTGACCTTCCGGAGTCCCCCTGCCTCAGGCCGATCCAAAGTCCGTCACAGTGTCCCTCTGCAATCAAGACAGATACCTCAGAAAAAGTGCTCTGTGCAGGGAAAGTTTCTCACAGTTACAGTCTGGGAGAACTTATGTGGATTGACACTGACCTGGGAAGCAACTCCACAGAATTTCCTTTGAGTGAATTACCCTCCAATCTGATGCTCCAGGGAAAGAGATTTACTTTACGGGCAGTCATTGCTTTTAGAGGAGGCTTAACCCAGGATACTCTTGGACATTATGTGGCCTATTGCAGGAGGTCTCCATTTGTCTGGGAGATGTATGACGACCTGAGAAGTGGAGTGACAGGAGCGTCAGATAAAAACAAAATATGCCCACATGCTGTATTATACACAAAAGACTGAGTGCACTATTTATATTTAATTTTTACAAGTTCAATTATTTTTGTTGAACTTTTTGTATGCCACACACCCTTGTTTTCTTTCGCCTGTTAGGAGAAGTAGAATTAGAATTCCATTTTATGGAAGTTTGCACTCAAGTCTATTATTTTGTGTGGTATCTTTGGTTTAAAGACAGATTGTAACTTGTCAGTATTAAGTGTTTTTAAGTTTAAGTTTTAAAGTTTTTTTTTTTTTGTTTGTTAATGGATGTTCGATAGTACATAATTAAATTTCAAAAGTTAAATCATTTTGACTTAATTGAGTCATGAGTTTCCACATACATAATAATAATAATAGTAATAGTCGTAATTAAATGATATATACACACAGACACATAAATACACACACAGTAGCCTACCAGTCAAAAGATTTAATAAGTTTGTTTAATGTTTCTCAAAGTTTAATGTTCCCTTATATATAAGCTATATTTATTTGATCAAAAATACAGTAATATTGTGAAATATTATTCCAATGTAATACTGCAGTGTAAAGCCGTATTACATATATATATGTGAATATATAGTAAAGTAATTTATTCTTGTAATCAAAGCTGAATTTTAGCATTATTAGTTCAGTGTCACATGATCCTACAGAAAACATTGTAATATAGCTACTGATGTTATGAATTTGATGCTCAAGAAACATTATCAATGTTGAAAACAGTTGTGCTGCTTATTGTAGTTCTTTTCTTCTTCTGAAAACCAATATACAGCAATTCAAAGATTTTAGTTAAGTAATATAAAAAATTATACTTTTATTTAGCAAGGACATAATAAATTAATAAAAAGTTGATCAACATTGATCAAAATTAAGAACCTTTCTTAACCAATAATAGCACCAATAATAATTGAGCATACAATCAACATTTTACTATGATTTCTAAAGTAGCATGTGAAATTGAAAACTGGAGTAGCTTTTAGATCACAGGAATAAATGACATTGTAATTATATTAAAACCGAAAATAGCTACTTTAAATTGTAATAATATTTCACAATATCAGTGTATGTTTCATAAAAAAAATCAGCCTTAGTGAGCTTAAGAGACATTAAAAAAAGAAGAAGAATCCAAACTTTTGACCCCAAGCCTATACTGTAGCCTATAGGCCTTTACACATGTGTATAAACACAGCAAACAGATTATGGTGCGTGTATTTGTGACAATTTTCATATATGTTATTAACAAAACAAAACAAACAGTAAGTAAAAACACTTACCTTGAAGTTTGTGTTGCATCCACATCCTGTGATCCGCAGTGTTCGTTAAAAGTTGAAAACGCACAGGACAACATAACCTAAGTGAATATTGTGATTTGGTTTGCCGATTCTTTACGTCTTAACTTGTTACTTCAACTAGCCTACTGTTAAAAAAAGTGGGCTGGTGCACCGTCTATAATTCTCTCCCATTCAGTTAGTTGTGCACAAACGAACGAGACTATTTTGGGTTGGTGACGTCATAAACAATAATTTAATGTATAATATTTTAAAACCCGACGCAGCACAAACGAAAATTTTACCGGCACAAACCAGCTCAAACGAAGCACAAACGAACAAGACTATTGGGTAAAATTGGAGCATGTGGGGGCCTCAGAATGACCTAAAAATATTATTTTATTTATCTAAAAAACCGAAGCAGCTCAAACGAAACTTTTTACAGCACAAACCAGCACAAACGGAGCACAAACGAACGAGACTATTTTGGGTGAATTTGGAGCATGTGGGGGGGCTGGTGACGTCATCAACAATAATTTAATGTATAATATTTTAAAACCCAACGCAGCACAAACGAAAATTTTACCGGCACAAACCAGCACAAACGAACGAGACTATTTTGGGTGAATTTGGAGCATGTGGGGGGCTGAGTGACCTCAGAATGACCTAAAAATATTATTTTAATATCTAAAAAACCGAAGCAGCTCAAACGAAACTTTTTACAGCACAAACCAGCACAAACGGAGCACAAACGATTGCGTCTATTTTGGGTAAATTTGGAGCATGTGGGGGGGCTGGTGACGTCATCGTCTATAATTCAATTTCTGATATTTTAAAACCCGACGGGGCACAAACGAAAATTTTACCGGCACAAACCAGCACAAACCAGCACAAACGAAGCACAAACGAACGAGACTATTTTGGGTGAATTTGGAGCATGTGGGGGGCTGAGTGACCTCAGAATGACCTAAAAATATTCTTTTAATATCTAAAAAACCGAAACAGCACAAACGAAAATTTTTACAGCACAAACCAGCACAAACGGAGCACAAACGATTGAGCATAGTTTGACGACGGTTTGTGTTGGGTGGGGGGCCAACTTCACGCAGGTTCCAACAAGTAGTGTTTTACCAAACACAACAACATCCCATAATAAACCTTGAGTTTCCATAAACATTCCCTCTTATCTCTTATTACAAAACAGTTAATTGAATCCTCACAATCATAAGATTAAACAATGAAAATACATAAGCTAGGAAAACAATAATAAATATAAAATATAAAAACATTAAATAATAAATGATTGAATAATAACATTATATAAATGGTAAATGATAAAACAATAAAGTACATAAATGACTAATGATTATAAATTATTAAATGAATAAATGAATAAACACAAGAAAATAAAAACATAACACAAATGTATGGTCGCTCTCTTGATGCAACACACAGTTTGTATTTGAGGATTGTTGTTGTTGATCAAACACATTTACTATCCATATAGAAACATGAGATTTGTGCCTATAATATTTTTAAAAGAATAATTTGAAAATCAGTATACCTCATTCATGAATAGTTTCAGGGAAGTATAATTTATTAAATTGCATCAAATGATCAAAATGTTGTAATGCAACGGTCTACTTTCTGCTGTTTATTTGTATGTCCTTTCAATTTATTATGTCCTTTCACTTTTCAGTTTTTTTAACGAGTAACTGAAAATATACTGTTTTTACTTTTATTTCAGAGTTGATTGAAGACAATGAGGAGAAAGAAGAATTGAGTTTAGTTGAAGAGAAAAATCATGTCAGAAGTGAAGAAAAACCCAAACAGAAAGATTTAAAGAAAAGAAGAGCCAAGAAATCTTTCACCTGCTCTCAGTGTGGAAAGAGACTGACATGCAAACAGAGTCTTGAGCTTCACATGAGAGTTCACACTGGAGAGAAACCTTACACTTGTGATCAGTGCGGGAAGAGTTTCACACACTCATCAGACCTTAAGCTTCACATGAACATCCACACTAGAGAGAAACTGTTCACATGTGATCAATGCGGCAAAACATTTTTGAGAGCTTTAGTCCTGAAGCAGCACATGAGAGTTCATACAAAGGAGAAGCCATATTCATGTAATTTGTGTGGAAAGAGTTTTTCACATCTACACAATTTGAAAGTGCATCAGAAAATACACACTGGTGTGAGAGAGTACATGTGCTTTGAGTGTGAGAAGACTTTTACTACAGCGACCTGTTTAAAACGGCATGAGAGGATTCACACTGGAGAGAAACCTCACAAGTGTTCACACTGTGACAAGAGATTCAGTCGGTCAGGACACCTGAAATCACATGAGAGGATTCACACTGGAGAGAAACCTCACAAGTGTTCACACTGTGACAAGAGATTCAGTCGGTCAGGAGCCCTGAAAACACATGAGAGGATTCACACTGGAGAGAAACCTTACAAGTGTTCACACTGTGACAAGAGATTCAGTCGGTCATCACATCTGAAAAGTCATACAAAAAAACTTCACAGTAAGTAGCAGGGGTGCAAACTTGTCACCTTTCGGCGAAATTCGCCATTTTCACCTTGAAACAGGTCATTCACGTGAATCATGTAGATCTGTAAAAAAAAAAACATTGTGGGGGGGGTGGGGGGGTCGTCATAGTCGTATCTGCGAGTCATCTGTGTCACGTCACCTGTAGTGTTTTTTTTTCCCCTGGTGGCAAAGGAATGGACCCGCCCTACTCTGTCTCTGATTGGCTTACCTTAATGTTCTTTCCCTCATCATCCAACCAATCTCACTCCTGAAGCCTCACTTTTAGACGCTGCAGGCAACTGTCCATATTTCAGACGGAATGCATTTGTATCTGCTGTAAATTATGGTGTTCCAGTTTAAATAGTGATTACCGCGTGAGGCTGCTGTTTTTATTTATTTTTTTACGTGAGGCTGCTGTTGCGATAGCTATTATGAAGATTGTAAGTTACGTTATCGCTACATTAGTTCACTACCCTTTGCAAAAATGCTCCTCAGTCTTGACCTTAACATTTGTCTCACATATCAGTAAACTATTACTCTGACTCTCAGCATTGATTAGAGACATAAGCAGTTCATCCAGTGATGAAAATTCACCCATAATTTACTCACCTTCATGTCGCTCCAAACCTGTACGACTCTTTCTTCTCTGGAACAAAACAGAAGATACGATGAAAAACAACTTATTTTGTCCATACAGTGAATGTGAAATCAGATAGGTTTGGCTGTTAAATCATGCTTTTTTTTGTTTTTTAAATACCTCACATATTCTTTATTTACAGCCTGTAACAGGGCGAACGGGATGTGAGACGTGCAGATCCATTTGCAAGCTTTATTCCAAGACGTGGTCAAAAATACAGGCAGGGTAAAAAATGTTGATAACAAAAAAGCAACATTCATGAGTGAGAAAAAAATAAAAATAAAATACAGGCAGGGTCAAAACAAAGGCAAACAGGTAATAACACAGACAAGACGAAGAGTAATCCTAGGGCAAGCGTGGGTCTTTGATCAGCAAACAATATCCAGAGGGCTTGAGAAGAGGGGTAATCCAATAAAGTGAGCAGTAATCCAAACAAGGTACAAACAGAGCCAGAACGGTGAGACGAGGATTAATCCAAGATACACAGACAGGAATCAGGAAACAGAGCAACACGGAATCACAAGACTAACTAGAACTGGACACTAGACTCAGTAAAGCAGCTATCACTAGGTGAGTGATAAACACAGAACAGTACATGCGACTAAACAGAAACACAGAATGGCTCGGTAAGTAGCTAACACTAGGGGAGTGCTATACACAGAACAATATCCAGCCATCTGTGAAAGGAAGTCCATGGTTTAAGTAGGGTGAGTGATTGTGTGATAGTTCTCAGGTGTGAGTGTGTGATTAGTGAAATGGCTGCTGGGAAATGTAGTCTGGAGTGACATGTAAAAGTCTGTGTGGTGTGAGAGTCAATGTAAAGAGAAGATGACATCTGGTGGTGAGCAGACGGAAGGCAACGGACTGGATTCGTGACACAGCCCCTCTTAAAACATGTTGAGCTCAAATGGTGTTTTGTCGCTTGTCGTGTGAAGAGGTGAAGACCATATCTTTCTTTGTGTCTTTTAGTTTTGTAAAGTCTACCACAGTATCAAATTTTATTCTTGAAAAGTTAAATATAGTGCATTATATCCAATTTAAGGTTTGATGCTGCTGACTAAAGTTTGATAGACGATGTAAATATACTTTTACTCCATATTTACTGTCTTCATCTGTGGACCAGTAAACTTTCACTTTCAAAATCACGGGTTTCTCTTTCTTATGTGATGTTTAAACAGCAGAAAGTGTTTATCACCTTCATATGCGTTTAGTTTAGTTTTAGTTTTGTACACAGACCGTTGTCATCTGAACTACACTAACAGTTACAGAAAATAACATTGAGACAGAACTAATAATATCTGAACTCACCTGAATAGCGTTATATGCTCAACTTCTTAAAATACTTATTTCAAGCTGAAACAGCGAGGTTTTGTTCGTTGAACCCGAAGTCGTGTGGAAAAATAAAACTTCTTTACTGATAGAGATGGGCAGTGTATGCTTCTTCTTTTGTTTTTATCGACAAACAGCTTGCCCACTTGATCTGGAGTGTGGAGTAAGGATCTATATCGCTATATGTATTCAATAACAATGCAATAAAACATGGTCCACTGTTTCTTCCTCTCCACAAGATTCACACTTTCCATTGTTATGATTTCCCGATAATGTATAAATCTTTGTTTGCCTATATATTATATTTCCCTATAATTTTTGTTTGTTTCCAGAATATAATAATATTGCCCAATATTATTATATAACATCATTTATTTATTTATTGCCAAACATACATTAAATACATGCATAAATACATACACACACATAAATCCAACTATACATATATGTCCTATCAATTATAAGGAGTGAAATGCAGATGCATAGATACCAGAGGAATTAAGAGCATGAACAATCCTACAATAAGTGCTGTTCAGAAAATATGTAGACTTAGTTTTAATTGCTCTAAGGCAGGGGTCACCAAGTTCGGTCCTGGAGGGCCGGTGACCTGCAGAGTTTAGCTCCAACCCTAATCAAACACACCTGAAGCAGCTAATCAAGGTCTTACTTTGTATACTTCAAACTTCCAGTCAGGTGTGTTGAGGCAATTTGGAGCTAAACTCTGCAGGACACAGGCCCTCCAGGATCAAGTTTGATGACCCCTGCTCTAAGGCGTCTGCCTGAAGGAAGAGGTGTAAAGAGGTGTCTGGCTGGATGTAAGGGATCTTTCAAGATTGTTAAACCTTTTTTCTGCAAATGTGAGACATACTGTAAGTCTCATCAATAGTGGGACGATCACAACCAATCATTTTCGAAGCAACCCGAGTTATGTTATTAATCTGACTTCTCTGCTGAGCTGTGGAGCTACCAAACCATACTATAAGTGAGAAAGTCAGCATGCTTTCAATGACAGCTCTATAAAAAATTGAAAATGCCAACTTTTAGATGCACCAAACCTTTTAAGCTGTCTTAAGAAAAAAAGCCTTTAATGGGATTTTTTCACAATGCCTCTTAGGTTGTCGTCCCACTTTAATGTTGCAGAGATGGTAGTCCCGAGAAACTTAAAACATTGAACATTTTCAATGTCCTGACCATTAATAGTCAATGGCAAGACAGCATTATTCCTCAGTCGGAAATCAAACACCATTTCCTTTGTTTTTAGGACATTCAACTTCAGATTATGAGTACACCTCCATTCAAACAGTGTAGAAACCTCCCTTCTATAGTCTGATTCATTATCATCTGTTATTATACCAATCAATGTAGTATCATCTGCAAACTTACAATTTTGCACTGATTTACAATGTGAAACACAATTATTAGTGTACACAGAGTACAACAATGGTAACAGTACACATCCTTGTGGGGCCCCCACACTAATTGTCTTAAGACTTAATAATGTATTTTTAATTTGAACTACTGCAAAAAAATCAAAATCCAAACAGCAAGGGGGTGTTGAATACCCAATTGTTTACCTCTTCAAAAAGTTGAACTGGAATAATTGTATTAAATGCAGATTTATAGTCCACAAAAAGGACTCAAAAAGGTGTTGGACACAAAAAGGACACAAAAAGGTGTTGCAAAATTGAATGGAGACACAGAGCCACAGCATCATCAACCGACCTATTAGCCTTAGAGGTGAATTGGTGAGAATCCAAACAGATTTTAGAAATTAGATACTAAGTACCAATCGCTCAAAGATTTTCATAGCAACTGAAGTTAGGGCCACTGGTCTGTTATCATCTAAGCAACTGATATTCGACTTTTTTTGGCACTGGAATTATAACAGCTGCTTTAAAACATGCTGGGACTCTGCATACTCTAAACGACCAGTTGAATATATCAGTGAAAACTGGGGTAAGGATGAACGCACACCACTTCAATGTTGCAGATGATATGGAGTCGGGGCTTTCTGCCGTTCTGCTTCCGCAGTAGATTCCTGACTTCATACTCCTCTGTTTTAAAAGGAGGACTCATAATACAGGGCCAGGAGTGCCGCGTCGGCTGATCTACCTGTCCCTCTATTGTATTTTCAAATCGACTGTAGAACGCATCAAGTTCATCAGGCAATGTAATATCATCAGAAATGACTTGAGATTTTATCTTATAGCCTGTGATCTGCTCTAGACTTTTCCATACACCATTAGTGTCATTGATCTTCAACTTATTTTCTAACGTAGACTTATAATTTCCTTTTGCCTTTTCTTTTTTTTTTTTTTTTCTTTTTTTTTTCTGGCCTGTCAGTAACACAGATAACACATGACAGTACGTATGTGTGGCTATGCTATCATCATTCACAGCCTTTTTTCTTTTTTTTTTTTTTTTTCTTTTTTTTATATTAATTAATTAATTTAATTTTATATACCCTTTTACTTAACCACACTGTGACAGACAAGACCAGGGGACAGAGAAAACAAGAGAGAGAAAGAAGAAAGAAATGAAAAGAAAAAAAAAGGTTGCGGGGAAAGTCAACAGAGAAGGGGGAGAGAGAGAGAGAAAAAAGGAGAATGGGGGATAGAGAGAGAGAGAGGGGAACCCCCCCCCCCCAAAAAAAAACAAAAAAAACAGACAATTTGCTTCGATACCTGCTGACAAAAAGAGAAAACAACAGAAGAAAACAACAGAAGACACAACATCAAAGAGACTGCAGCAACAACCAACATCTGTATAAATCACAATAAATTCTAAATGTTAAATGTTATTGAGCAGCACACATAACTAATATTACAAAATAAGATTTGAAGCAACAGCAGATCAAGACAATGTGTGTCTGTGAGCACCTGTTTTTACACCAATGTGAATGCTTGAGTGTACACCTGTGTGTGTGAGCGCGCTTGTGTTCATAAGGTTCCTCCATGTAAATGTTTAATAGTGTGTGTGGGGAACAACAGCCCCATCCCGCAAGGCATGAAGCAGGCATGGAAAAGACCCGGGCCCCAAACATCCGGGGGCCCCCCAGGGCACGAGACCCCCAGGAGAACCACCGCAGGGACAATCGCGGCCTCCACCCAGAAAAGGGCAGAGGAGAGCCCGAAGGCGGGACCTCCGACAGCCACAGTGTAGGCGCCCCAGGGTGCCGTGGCGGCAAGCCCGCAGGCTCCACCGGCAGCCGACCACACCAGGGCGGACCGGGCCCTGGGCCCGGAGACCCAAAGGCCCCCCACCCCACAATCGGGGCCCAGCAAGGCCAGTAGGGCCAGGCCCCGCCAAGCGACCGCCGAGAGTGTGCCGGCGCTCGCCCGAGCATCCTGCCCCGGCGCGAGAAATCACCAACGCACCGGCGGCATCCTCCACCGGCAGGGCATGGTGGTGGGGTGGGGGTCGACTAAGATGATGAGTGAGGTGGAGTCTAAGGTCCTTTTGCCTTTTTAACAGCTTTTTTAAAGTCAGCTCTTTATCCCCACTCTTAAATGCCTTGTGCTTCTCCATCCATAATATTTTAATTTCCTTAATAAACCATGGCTTATTATTGTAGTATATGGTAACATCCTTAGAAGGTACACACACCATCTTGACTATATCGGCCACAACACCATGGTAAAGTTATCGGTACTACTTCTGGTTTTCTACATCAGCGCTGTATGACCTGTTTCTAACAGAATTCTGTGCAGAATTTGAATGCATCTCACTAGATCTGGCAGCAATCTTCTTCATTCTGTGGCGAATTCAAACACTTCTCACTGGATCTGCAGCGCTGTGCTATAACAGTGTCGCAGAATCAATGGTTGCCAAGTAAACCTGTTCTGAGCTCGAACCAGTTTGCTTGCATTGCTCTCAATTATTGGTCCGAGCTGGTAAACGGTCTACGCTGCGTTTAGTTTGATGTTTCGGTAACACTTAACTTGAAGGGGTGTGCATAAGACTGACATGACCCCTTCATAATCATGACATGACACATGCCATTAATATGAAGGAGATTTTATCATGTTTATGACAACTGTCATTATGTGTAATTCACTCAGTTATGCCATTTTTAATGCAGAGATGACATTGTTTGAGATGTCTTTGTTATGACAACTTGACATAAACCAAAACAACATAACCTGTCATAAATCTGTCATAAACATGACACATGAGATTAATTATCAAACTTAATAAATAAGCTTTATGGGTTAACATCACATTAAACTGTCATGTGGTTGGTTTTGCCATTGGCTGTCATGGGGGCCATTATAATTGTCATGAATATTTTTCTGACCACTTTTATTCAGTGGTACAAATTGAATTTGTCATTAAAATGTCATTAAGTGTTAATATTCTGTCAAATTGTTTAAAAAGAGTGTTCAAGAGTTCCAGGAATGGAAGAACAAACTAAAATATCTTAAAATAAAAAATGTTATTTAGTCTTTTTAAATTTGGGGCAAGATATATCAGAATCTCAGCAACACTGAAGCTGTAGCAATGAAAATCACCAACATGCTTAAAAACTCTGTAAATGAATGTTATTACACTTATTTTAAAATAATTTACTGTAAAAAAGTAATTCACTGTCTTTTTTAATCAATTCAATGCATCCTTGAATTAAAGTAATTTCTTAAAAATCAAAATGACACCATACATTTGAATTGTACTGTAAATATAATAACAGTCCTCATTATAAACACAAAATAATAATTATCAAATTTATTATTCAGTGAGGACAAGTAGGGACAAGTAGGGGGCTATAGTCCTGCTATGATACTCATCTGTTGAAATGCACACACGTTTACTCTGCTGTGAACAGCTGAGGGATATTTCATTGACACAAAGCCTCAAAAAGTAAGTGTTTATCGCTTCTGTGGTCAATAATATTCAGTACAAAGTAGGCATCCATTTATTTTGGTTTTCTGATTCCTTACTGGCATGTGTAGTGTTTAATCTTCTCTTTTTTCCTCTCTTTCAGCATCAAACAGAGACATGAATAAGATGTTGGCCACCTTAAATGTAGTTATTGATCAAATGCTACCTCTTTTATTAATACATTGTTATATTTACTTTCTATATTTTATCATCAACTTTTATTGTCTGCTGATTGTATTTGAATAAGGAAAAAGTAATTTTATCATTTTAGTTTTAATTTCTAAAAGCTATGAAGTGCTTTTTGGGCTTTTAAGTTTCTCAATAAAGCTTTTATTTGCTAATAAACTATATTTTACTCCACACATGACTGAGATTGAATGAGTTTGTCTACATTAGCAACCCTTCTTCTAGCAGTGGGCAGATTGATCCTAATATTGATCGTATCGATACGAATGTTGATATTTGTATTGGATCAATACAAGCCTGATGAGATCGATACTTCAGGTTAATATTCTCTCCTCTATGCTTAATACATTACTTCTGTTTCAACAAAGAGTAGGCATGTCTGTGTGTGTATTTCACATCTCGGGCCAAGACTCATTTAAAACTGTTTCAAAGTGGAAAAGTGTTCTATGGTCAGACGAGTCCAAATTTTATATTCTTGTTGGAAATCACGGACGCCGTGTCCTCCGGGCTAAAGAGGAGGGACACCTTCCAGCGTGTCATCAGCGTTCAGTTCAAAAGCCAGCATCTCTGATGGTATGGGGGTGCATAAGTGCATCCGGTATGGGCAGCTTGCATGTTTTGGAAGGTACTATGAATGCTGAAAGATATTTTGAGCATGCAATTGTAAAATTTCTCATTTTAAACATTTGTTATGTTATCTATGTTCTATTGTGAAAAAAATATTGGCTCATGTGATTTGAAAGTCTTTTAGTTTTCATTTTATTCAAATTTAAAAACCGTCCCAACATTTCCGGAATTCAGGTTGTAAATACCTTTTTAGGCATTGTTTTAAACGGATAGTCAATGCCAGTTGTGTTGTATTTATACTTCCTCTACAACCTTTGAACAAAATGTTTTAAATTCAATTATTTTAGAAATTCTCAAAATTTAGAAATGTAATTACATCACTCTTCATCAATTATTTTTATTCCAATAATTCTTCATGATCTCATCGCTGTTCTCTAAATCAAGTTTGTTTTGTTTTGTTTTTGTTTTTGGAGCCAAGGACCCCTTACAGGGAAGAAAATGTTTCAAGGAAACCCTCATAATTATAACAGTGTTTTAGGCTAAAGTTAAAGTGGGTGGGAGTAATGAACATAATATGATTGTTTTATTGGTGCAAATAGTCCTTATTGTATATGTACTGCTTAATAATAGCAGTACATATGTTACTATTAAGCAATGACAGCAAAATACACTGTTGCTGTCTTTTGCTGTCATTTAACTTTTTTGTTTTATCCAAGGTTTTACAGCAGTTTATTTTAAAGTTTCAATGCAAGTTCATTTTGAATAGAATTTGTTAAGATGTAACCTGCAGAAATCCTGATGTCTCTGTCTTGTTTAAACACAGTCACGTGATCATAAGCTCCTCCCTCTTACAGCTCTTACCAGGAAGAGACTGGCGTGTTATTTCTGCTTTCTGTCACACTGACTCTCTTCTCTACTGACAAAAGCAATAAAGAATCAGCCATCAGTGAAGAACCAAGAGAAACACTTTACAGAAGGATCTTTGTGAAGTTTGTTTCTGAATAGATAGTAGATCTCTGTGATTCTCATGGTGATTCATTGTTTAAACTGTTGTTCAGAAAGTGAAAGTAAAGTTTAGATCGCTGAAGCTCAAAGACTGAAAATGGCTTCACTATCTGAAGATGATTATATTTGTCCCGTGTGCTGTGAAATCTACAAGAATCCCGTTTTTCTGTCGTGTAGTCACAGTGTGTGTAAAGAGTGTCTTCAACAGTTCTGGAGGACCAAGAAAACTCAGGAGTGTCCCGTCTGCAGGAGAAGATCCTCAAAACCTGATCCTCCAGTTAATCTTGTGTTAAAAAACGTGTGTGAGTCGTTCCTGAAGGAGAGAAATGAGAGGCGTTCATCAGGATCTGAGGAGATCTGCAGTTTACACAGAGAGAAACTCAAACTCTTCTGTCTGGAGGACAAACAGCCGCTGTGTTTAGTGTGTTTTACTTCACAGAAACACGTCAATCACACAGTCAGACCAATCGATGAAGTGGTTTCATCATATAAGGTAAGAGAAGCCAACTTCATGTTGTTTTAAAAGTCTTGTTTAAGTGATGATTTGATTGATCAGAGCTGGTTATGTTTAGATGAACTCCATTATCAATAAAGTTTCATAGATTTGAGGAATTAATGACTACGGGGACAAATATATTTTCACAGGCTCAGTTGGTATTGGATAACTTTTCTTGCTTCAATAAATAACATTGTCATTTACAAACAGTGCTTTGTGTTCACTCTGGTTGCCTTTGTTTCATGGCAAGTTTTAATTTCTGAATTAATGTAGTATGAGATGTTCACAAAAACAGAAGAAATCTGCATGGGCGCAAATACTTTTGCACTGCATTGTATGATCATATTGCTGTATTGTTTTATCTTCTGTTTTATTTATTTTAATTTTGTTTAATTGTAGGATGAGCTCAATACAGCACTGATATCATTACAGGATAAACTTCAACACAATGAAGAAATGAAAGGAGAGTTTGAGAAAACAGTTCAACACATCAAGGTGAGGAAACAGAATTGATCTAGCTCATTCCAAGACCACAGCATAAAGAGGGAGACAGACAGCGAAATAGGATTTAAATAATTTATAATTTATTGGGAAAAGAAATTAAGCAATAAAAAATAAACAATGTTCTTTGTCTGGGGCAGTGGTTTTCAAACCTGTCCTGCAAGCACCCCTGCACAGCTCAATTTGTATGTCTCCCTTGTCAGACACAACCAATTCAGGTCTTGCAGTCTCTACTACGAGCTAACGAGTTGAGAGCTAATGAGTTGAATCAGGTGTGTCTGATAAGGGGGACATACAAAATGTGCAGGGCAGGGGTGCTTGCAGGACAGGTTTGAAAACCACTGCCCTAGGGAAACAGAATTAACAAAAAAAGATACATGTTCTATGTCTAAATGCAATGAAAGATCATTATTAAAAAGGAAAAATAAAACCCAAGATGTGAGCGTCTGCAATAATGTTATCTTTGCAGCTGATATGTCTAATGTCTAATGGGTACTGTTGTAGAATCAAACTCCAATTATTATTATTATTATTATTATAATGCATTGATTTTGATTCTGCATTTTATTAATAAACATCAAAGTGTTGTGATACGTATATATGACTATAGGGCTGGTGGATGATACCAAATATACTTCAAAGTGTAGAACAGCAAGAATTAGAGAAAGTGCCTCCCTCTCAACAGCAGAGTAAGCCCACTGATGGCAGTTAAACTTCTTAGAGAAGCAACATACTGGATGTTCTTTGCCCTCCGAGCTCACCTGCATTAAAACAGCACCAGCCCCACTCTCACTGGCATCCACTGCAACACTAAAAGGATGCTTAAAATTTGGGACCAAAAGTGCAGGAGCTGTAGCCAATTACACTTTTGCATTGTTAAATGCTTCCTGACACTTCTCTGACCAAAAAATGGCACTTTGGTACTAAGAAGATCAGTTAGTGGCACCACAACTGTAGCAAAGTATTGTCTAAAACCTCTATAGTACCCTGCCATACCCAAAAATCTGCGAAGTTCACATCGGTTTTGAGGCACAGGGAATCCACAGATAGCTCAATCTTCACTTCTACAGGCCTAACCTGCCCACCACCCACCACCTTAGCAAGATAGGTAACCCTGGCTTTCCCAAACTCACATTGGCCAGGTTTAGAGTAAGGTTAGCAGCGGCGAAGTGATCAGTCCAGGTATTACTATATAAAACCACATCATCAAGGTAGGCCTCACATCCATGCATCCCATATAAAACACTGTTAACACGACGTTGAAATGTATCTGGAGCATTTCGTACTCCAAATGGCATAACTTTATACTGTAAGAAATTGTCAGGTGTCACAAAAGCAGACTCTTTTGCTTGATCAGTTAAAGACACCTGCCAGTATCCTTTCAGGAGAACAAATTAGCTCATAAACTAATATCTACTCTCTCCTGGGCATTCAGATGAGAAAGATGTACTTTGAGGTTGGCTAAAACCTCTGTGTTCTTAAGACATCCTTCTACAATTGCTTGAGAAGGACCCTCTTTAACCTCCTCACTGATAGAACCAGGAGACTCCTTGTTCTGATTTACAGTGAATGAAGTACAATCAGACATAGAATAACCACCAGTACTAGTAGCAGTGGAGATTACACCAACAGACACAGACACTTCGCCTGTAAACACACACTGCAACATAAGTGGCCACACTTCTTTGGGTTACTTCAGTGTGGTTCCTACTCTGTAGCTGTAGATCAGTTATGATCTGATATTTAATATAAGGGACTCGAGCTGATTATTTGTGTAAATGATGATCATCAATCTGCTTCTGGATCCATTATATGTCGGTCTCTGAGTTTCTCTCAGATCTGAATGATGTGATCGTGTTGATGTGTGTTGATGGAGATGATTGATGTGAATGTGGTTTGATTTCAGTCTCAAGCTGAGCACACAGAGCGTCAGATTAAACAGCAGTTTGAGAAGCTTCATCAGTTTCTCAGAGATGAAGAAGAAGCTACAATCACTGCACTGAGGGAGGAAGAGGAGCAGAAGAAGCAGATGATGAAGGAGAATCTGGAGGAGATGAACAGACACATCTCAGCTCTTTCACACACAATCAAAGACATGGAGGAGATGATGAAAGCCAGTGACGTCTGCTTTCTGAAGGTCTGATTTCAGATGATTGATTGATTGATTGATTGATGATTGATTGAGTGGTTGATGATCAATGGTGTGTTTGTTCTGCAGGAGTTTCCAGTCTCAATGGAAAGGTGAGTGATCTGCTGGTGTCTCTGGTCTCTCTGCTTCTGATCCAAAGCCACTGCAGTTCTGATCCTGAATGTTCTTCCAGAGTCCAGATCTCATCACAGCCGGATCCACAGACGCCTTCTGGAGCTTTGATTCATGTGCCACGTTACTTGGGCAACCTGCCCTTCAGAGTCTGGAAGAAGATGCAGGACATCGTCCAGAACAGTGAGTCTGACTGCAGAAGATCTGAGCTCAAACACACACACTGGAAATTATGCAATATTGACAGATTTCAGCATTATGTGTGAAGAACCAGATCATCTACTGCACCAAAATCAGCAGCTCGCTCTTAGAAAGGAGTGTAAATAGTACTCAAAATTAAACTCAAGTTAAAGTATAGATACTCTGTGAAAAATTTACTTAATTGAAACTGCAAGAAAATGGCCAAAAACACACTTGAATAAAAGTTAAAAAAAGTAAGATTTTAAATTGTACTCAAGTATTAAAAAGTAGATGTAACCTAACAAAAGAAAACAAACAAAAAAGGAGATTCTTGTTTCATCATATTGAACCATCTTCTCAACGCAAAGTGAAACTGCTTCAAAATAATCTGCATAAAATGTTTTGTCAGACAGATATATAAAAGTTTAACTTAAAGGGAGAAAACTAAATGCAGTGGCACAGATCAAACACATCTATCTACTGCAACAACGACAATTAAATACAGCACAGTGGAGCACAAAAAACCCATGCTTTACACCTTAATGCCATCCCACACTGTAAAAAAAATTCTGTAGTTTTTACAAAATAATTCTGGCAGCTGTGAGAAAGCCACATGAATAATCAAAGCTCATCACAAGAAGCTTCGCCACAAGCAGAAGTATATATTAATATATGGAAGCTGCACAGAGTCATTCATGCAAACACTAAACACCATCATGATAACACAGGATACTTAAATAATGCAATAAACTTTCATTAAACAACAGATGTAACTTAAAGCCCAAATGCACATAACTGATAACAAAAACTATTAAAAAAAAAATATTATTTAAACAAAATACTTTCAAATGTGGAGTGTCATGCAGGGGATTCTGGGAATATCAGTTTACAGTTTTTGACTGTACATTATACATTGATTTGTTATGTTTACTTCTAAAAACTGTAAAATTAACAGCATTTTACTGTAAAATTACTTGAAATGTCTGGTTAGATCTTTTACAGTTGTTCCCTGTATATAGTACGGGAACTTACTGTTAACCTATTAATAGTTTTTTCAGTAGCATTGTTACAAAATTTTACAGTTAAAATTACACTTATTTTTTACAGTGCATATTTGTACGACTTCTTTCTTCAGAAGAAAACAAACTAAGAGTTTTAGAGAAAATAATCAATCTTTCTGCACATAATGCAAGTGTACGGCATGTCCAAAGATAATGCTTCAAAAACTACACCAAGAGAAGACGACAGTAACTCATATAACCTCTGTTGATGTCTTCTTAAGAGGAACAACAGGTGTGAGTAATACTGCCTTCACGTGCTATCGGAAATTTCCTATTTCCCACTTATGAAGTCGTGATTGTTGTATTCAAGTGCTTTAATGTCAGAAACAATAAAATGTAGCATCCCATTGGCTGACAGTCATATAAACATTCACCGCACTATACATGCTGTCAATTCTGGAATTTCAGTCAAATACATGCTTATTTCACTGTTTATAAAACATACAATTTGCTTCGAACGATCGTTCATATCTAGCCTATAAATACACTACTTTAGCGACGAGACAAAGGGATGTAGTTGTTGTGAGAACAGCATCGACAGCAGCAATGGTCGTCCCCTCCACCAAGTTTAAAGTTTATGACCCGCCCGACTCGGAAACTCAGGTATCAAAATTATTTCAGAATTTCCCAGTAATAAATACGACTTGAGAGGCCGTCCAATTTCCGATTAGGAAACTCGTAGTTATGATAATTCTGATAGCACATGAAGGCAGCATAAGAAACACACAAATACTATTTATTATCTTTACTGTTGTGTTCACTTTGTGCTTCTTGAAGCGGTCCTGTACACTTGCATTATATGCACTAAACATCTTTCTTTGTGTTCATCTGAAGATATTCATAGATATCTGGATTGATTATATGAGGGTGAGTAAATGATTTTTACATTTTCATTTTTCCCTTTAATGAGGCAGATGTGATGCAGAGGCCAGAAATATATTCCAGACAGAATATAAGAACTTTTGCTGAATTAATGACGAGAGACATAGAATTAAAACATACAATATTATATTGACTTTTTTGAAAAAGACACTTTTTTTGTTGTCTTCTCAACGCCGCTGTCTGTAACAATAATTCATCTTTTAATTGTTTATTTGGGGCATTTAGAGGTTTTTTTTTTCTTTTTTTTTTCTAGCAAATATTAATATATAATTGTTTATGACTAATTAGATGAATTAATGAGCCAATCATATTTTCATAATTATTTAGATTAAATGATAATTCATTGACAGTCCTAAGCGTTTCTCAATATATCATTATAATAAAACTCATGGACTCCCAGAACATCACTAAACATGATTTACAGTTCATTTACACACAATGTTCATTTACACACTTTTTGTAGATTTTTGCAACATTTAATTTAAAAAGTAATCATTGCCACTGAAACATGAATTGTATTTAAATTCTTATCACTGATTTTATTTGTGCATTCAGTCAATATAGTACACAGACAGCTAATGACTTCATCAAAACAGACATAAATAATGAATAAATAATGAATAATCTTAGCTATCTTCATATGCTTCTTCATATTTGATGGCAAATACATTCTGAAGCAGGAATTGATCTGATGAAAGTTTGAACTGAAGCATGAGCTCGATGCATGAAAACAAACCTCATTAGCAGCAGGTTTGAGCTTCTGGGACATATTTAATAAAAACATAAACATGTAATCAGTACTTTTCAAGTTAAATAAAATTGTAAGAGTAAAAACTGTTTTTCCTTCATAAAAGTAATCAAGTAAAAGTACAAGTAGTCACTTTAAATTGTTCTTGAATAAAGTACAAATATCCCAAAATAATACTTCAGTACAGTAATCAAGTAAAATGACTGGTGTTTTACACCCTGCTTTTAGAAATAATCAATCCCAGAATTCAGTGCGCTTGACTTTCATTTTCAGTCTCAGACACAGAAGTGATTTCAGCAGTTTTTAAGACGGACAGAAACATTTCTGCTCAAAAAGATTTGATTTCACATATGATTATTAATATTTTGAATTATATATATATTTACATATGAGGACAATGGAAGCAATCAAAATCAATGAAACATCAATGATACGCATTAATTATATAATAAATAAAAAGAAAACAGATAGAATAGAAAAAGATTATAAAAGCTAGTGAATATATATATAAAGATTATTCTTCAAGAATCAGCTAAAAACACATCTCTTCATCTTTATTTGATCCTCTAACTCTAGCAATCTCTATTATAATCTCTACTATATACTATCTATTTGTTTTCTTTTTATTTATTATACAGTATCAGCGCTCTTTCACTGATGTTGATATCTACATATATATATATCAATGTGGTGCACATCAGTTTTTCAGCCTGATTCTCATATGAGTTCCTGGAGATCTGGTTTGGTCCTCACACGGGCCACGGCATGGAGTGTGACCCATAAAATATAACTATAAACAAATCATTAATAATAGTGATAATAATATTATTTTAATAATAATAAACTAAATAATCAAGTGTGATAATACTATTTTATTTTAAAATAAAAAGGGAGTATTACATACAAACACAATTATATTATAGTAAACTTAAAAATAAAATGATAATATTTTTATTATTATTATTTGTATTTTCCACATTTTCAAACGTAAAATCAGCTAGCTTTTATTTTGGCGGGTTGCCGGAAGGTAAGTCTATGCGCTTCCGGGTTTAGCTGCTGATGGAAGAGCATCAGTGAATGAAATGTCACAGTTTTGCTTTGAAAACGGCAGCAGCTAGCCTAGATTATACTTTCAGTTTTAATAGAAATCATATACAGTACAGTTCGATCTAATATTGTAACTGTGCATTAACAGCTGTCATCATGTCTGTACACAAATGCGCTGTCTGAACTTATTTACACACTTATGTGCAGCCCTGGATATAGATATAGATATACATAATTAGTGTTTTTGTCCTTTTTATTACTGTAAAAATATATCTAGCTTCCTTTTAATATGTATAATTATAATTAATTATATTTAATTTTTAGTTTCAGTCATTTGAATACTTCACATTGATTTATTTTATTCTGAGTCGTTGCCAAAACAACTTTTCTAATCATTACATTTATTTATTTTTATATTATCATCTAATATTTATCATTTATTTTTAGCTTTATTTTAATTACTGAATAATTAAATAAATAACTGAATCATTTTAGTTGTAGTTTTTGTTAATACCAGCAAGCTTATTATTGTTGTTTATTATTATTATTATTATTTAATTCCATAATTGTGCAATAATAGCTACTGTTTTTTATTTTTAATAATTAGGCAGCATTGAGTAAAAGGTTTGTGTTTTATACAGATACAAATTATAAAGCTATAAACATTATTTCTTTGGTATTATTATCTGGTTTGAATATGAATCACTGTGTATTGTTCTGTTGAAAGGTAATATTTAGTATTAAAGCAGCTTCTCACTATAATTGAATATAAATGAAATGAATCTGTTTTCAGTTTGTGTCACTCACTGTTTCTGATTGATCTTTCAGTATTGATAAATCACACAGAGAATGACTGACAGTGATGAGAGGAACATGATCAACAGAACGAGTGTCATAATTCATAATCATCTGTGTTGGGTTCACTCTTGATCATTATATGAACATCAGAATAACAGCATCTGTTGATTGTGTCTCATCAGCTCCTGTGATTCTGGATCCAAACACGGCTCATCGACGTCTCGTTCTGTCTGATGATCTGATCAGTGTGAGAGTCAGCGGTGATGATCAACCTGTTCCTGATAATCCAGAGAGATTTGACTGGTGTCTCTGTGTTCTGGGTTCAGAGGGTTTTAACTCAGGAACACACTGCTGGGATGTGGAGGTTAAACAGGGTTCAATCTGGAGTCTTGGAGTAACTACAGCATCAAACCAGAGGAAGGGACGGGGTTTCTATAACACTGGTGTCTGGTTTGTGTGGTACGGAGTGTCTTTTGGTTCTGGTTTTCATGTTAATCAGGATCTTGATCGTGTGAGAGTGAATCTGGACTATGACAGAGGAACGGTGTCATTCTCTGATCCTGTAACTAACACACATCTACACACATTCACAACCTCCTTCACTCACACACTCTTCCCTTTCTTCAGTAATTATGATTATTATTCCTCTCTGAGGATCTTATCGATCAATAGTCAGTAATCTGTAGATCTGGATCTTCCTGCTTTCATCTTTCATCATGTTTCAATATTTAATCACACGAGTAAGAGACTGTTGATCTGAACATCAGAAAACAAGCATTTATTCAGCTTTAAAAATGAAACATTATCAAAACACGTGATGAAGGGTTAAAATAAATGTTTGTTGTAAATTAATAATTGTTTATTTCAGTTCTAGAGATTAAATGATAATTTGTTTATTGAAGTAAATGGATGTAAAAGGTTCTTTATCCACAACAATGCTGAATGAAATATTAATATTTAGTCTAGAAATACTTGATTCAGCTGTTTATGAATCTGATTCTCAGATCAAATGATATTCACTGAAATCTCTGACAAACTCTCACAATAAATATTAATAATCGCTTGTAGTTTCACAATAAATATTAATAATCGCTTGTATAATAATCGCTTGTAGTTTCACAATAAATATTAATAATCGCTTGTATAATAATCGCTTGTAGTTTCACAATAAATATTAATAATCGCTTGTATAATAATCGCTTGTAGTTTCACAATAAATATGAATAATCGCTTGTATAAACTAACAATGTGTGATTTCATGATTTCTGTGTTATTTTCTGAATGAAACATTCAACATTTCTCACACTATTATAGTTTATTCGCTATAATTTAGAAAATGGCCAAAAAAACAAACAAAAAAAAATTATATATATATATGACAAAAACTCAAGAGTTAAACTGTGTGAGAATAGAACAAATTCATACTGTCAGATAACTAGATAGAAAGGTATGTCCCTACAGACCTAACAAATGATCTAAAGGTATGGAATGAAAAAAAATCTACAACGTGTCATTAATCAGTTGAGAGAAGAGAACATGAATCTAAAAACAAAGAACGAGTGGCTGAAAAATGAAATTCTTGAAAGTAAGTACTGCACTACTGTGTGTCAGTGTGTGTGTGCGTGCTTACACTTCTACTATATTTATCAAAACCTATTCACATATAATTTTACTTTCACAGAAATCCCACCTCTTCTTCAGGCTACAGAGCACTTACTTACGGAGGTTTGAATTGTTTACAAATCAAAGCACAGTTATGCTTTAATAATATTTAGTAATGACAGTGCTCTACATTTCCTTACATTTTTAAACATTTTAAGACCTTTAGAGTTTTTTGGTTGCTACCTATTTCTGCCTATTTATTTCAGCCCATGAAATCGAATGCAGATGTCCCTGATGTAAGATTTAATCTAATTAATTTGTTTGTCATTATCATTAAGTTGTCTTTTTTTGTGCAGTTTACAATCACACAAACCTAGCAAGCATCAATCAACACTTTGCCTAACCTAAACAGATTCTTGCTGTATTCATTAAATACCTAGCATATAGTATATATAATTATTTTATTTGTTGTAGCTTGTGGAATCTGTTGCAGATGTCCATGATTCATATTTTGCATGTTGCTCATATCTGTTAACAAATCATGTATGAATGATTAATATATATATATATATATATATATATAAACACACACACACACACACTGTACCCAGGGTTGCAGACACTTGGCCCCCCACCATGCTTGTATACTTGTACACTGCATCTGAACAAGGAACAGTCTGCTACATCAATGTATTTTTATTTCATTATGTACAGTGTTAAGTGACTTGTTTCTAATATACTGTATGACATTTTCACCAACAGATGTCAAAGTCTCAACCTCTTGCTCCCCTCTCACATCCTCCTAAAGTAAGTATTAGTGGTTTTTCTTTTTTTATACAATGCCTGTGTCACATGCTATTATGTCACATACTAAGCATAGTTAACTATTGAAGTAATGACCCCTAAAACTAGCCACGTTTGCTGTCATTCAGACCAATACTTCTGCTCAAAAATCACTTATTGGTCAAAGAATGTTTGGCAAGCATGTCAAGATACCCAAGCAGAAGTTTCTATGATTGTTAAATACATAAATAAACACATTTCCTTTCTCTGACATTCAGTTGCAATTCACATCACAGCTACATGCAAACTACTATACTGTAAATTTAAATCTCTGCATTTTGCGGTATACTCATCCCACTAGAAGAGCCACAGTTGCTGTGTCTCTTGAGATCATTGTATAAATGTATTTTTTACCAATACCTGTACTGTTACTAATGCATATCCATTTACTGTATTCATTTTAGCCTGTGGACTCAAATGCAGATGTCCTTGATGTAAGTTGTGCATTTTTAACTATTGTTTTTATTATTTATTAATTTTTTATGTTCAGATATTCCTAGCTTCTTAGTGATTTAAACATGATTGCTGATAGATAAAGAATAGTTCACCTATAATTGATATTTCCCATTAATTTCTCACCTGTGTTGAATCAAGTTTGTATGCTTTTTTTCTTGACCATAACAAGACATTTTTTGTTGGAGATATGGTGACTATATGCATATAGATATGCAGTCCTATTGCTTGACACATGCACAGAGCACTAGATGGAACTAGGAGATAATTAATCATGATCATGAAGTTGATTGCTGATGTCAGTATTTATAGTAGAGGTACATTTTAGAGGTTCGTTTTGGTCTGTTCTGACCAAAAATCAACTAGATTGCTTCTGAAGACATGTATTAAACTACCGGAGTCTTATAGCTTGTTCTGTTTATTTATTTATTTTATTTTTTTCCAGAACATGGAAACTGTGCCTATTCACATTGTATGGATATATTCGCGTTATACCTCCATCAAAATATATGTCACATGACTTACAAGCAGGTTTAGATTGTTGTGCAACATTGTGATATTCTGACATTTATTCAAAGATTTTATGGTAGTCAATGTTATGTTTTTAATCTATTAATATTCTCCTTAATAGGTGCTGAAGGCTCCATCCAAAGCTTCTCTGTCTGGTGCTGCTAAAGTAAGTATTTTGCAAAATACATGATGCCATTGCGTAAATGTCATTCCTTTGTTCTTTCTTAATAAAATGTATAGGTTTGTAGGTAGGTTTTTCCTTCTTTCCATTAGTTTACCAGTAATAGTCTGGCTGTAACAATGTTGTTGACTTTGATTGTATGTATATATTTATTTATGTACTTTTTTTTTTTTTTAGGGTTCCAGTGATGCTGAATATGTAAGTACTGTTTGCTGAGAATTTAGGTAGGTACATACTCAAATGTGTTTTTTGAAAACAATTTATACTGAAAATCTCTTTATGTGATCACAACCACAGGTGGAGTTAGCACATGGCACGGGAATAACAATTGTTAAACATCAGTGGGCTTCTGCCCTGCAGGCCCAAACAGCCACTTCAATGGTGCGTGTTCTTTTAATGGCCGCCTTCCCACTGGAGGTTCTGATCCACAGCAACTTAAAAGGTAAACAGTTTTGAAAGTCAGTTCAAATTATTAGCTAACAAATTTTAAAAAAAAAGTATTTTAAAAAGCTTAATTCTACTTGTCTTTCATTAGTTTCTTAACCAAAACATACCCATAAAAATATCTCTCAATAGCATATCATATTAGTTCTAATGTTTAGATGAACAAAGATTTTTAAGCTAGTCAGACGACTGTGCACCCTATTCAAATGTTCATGCATGTCTTTTGTAGGAGGACAGATCAAAATGGACATCAGTGCAGAGCGAAGAACTGCCCTTGACAAGGAAACCATGGCAGCCATATATGGTAAGTGAAGACTTTCTGTGCATCTGAAATCGCATACTGTGTGAGTAGGTACTACTATTGAATTAAAAAAAAACAGTATGTTCTATATGAATAAAAATGTGGACTTACTAAATTAGCCACGTTGTTACTGTCACGTGACTTAATCATCATTGGTGTCTCTTCATTACCATTCATAATCTTTCTTTTCATAATTTTGTGAATTCGGGCATGCTACTCTGTTGACAAACTGTTTTTCACATGCATGCATAAATAGGAGTAGGGATGCACCAATACACACAGCATTTGAACAGTGCTGTATCCAGACAAAGAAACCCCAACAGAGAGCAGAATGGAGTTATTAGAGATTACATGTACACGTATGTTAATAATGTTAATATTCATGGCTGTATAGCTGATGTGCACAAGCTGATAAGCAAAGCACACTGAGTGGAATACATTTTAACAGGTATAATTAAGTGTAAAAATAACTGAAGGAAATATATCTTTGCTAAATGAAGCCAGCTGACATGATTCATATATATATTTGCAGACCTGCCAACCTGTACGCATTTTGCGTAGCGGGCACGCATTTTGACCTCTAAGTACGCAGGTACGATTTGTCACTTTAAACTACGCAAAAACCTGGTGACGCCTTTGCGCACGCACAATAGCCTACTTAAATCATGCAACAGCAACGAAAGAGGACTTCGACCAATCAGAGCACTGGGTTCATTCCCCATCTAGCAAGTGGGATGATTGACAAATGCGTTGAGACTGCAAATAGACATCAAAACAAAATCCCGCTTGGTCTCGCGCCTTTTTACTCCCGCCGTCTGATTTCTTAAAAGAGGACAGTACACACGGTACTTACAACTAAGGTAAACGGGTTGGGGTGGATGTGGAAAGTTAAAATATTGAGTTAACTTAATCCTCTGGAGTGACGTGATCGTATTGAAATTCTATACAAACTGTGAATAAAATAAAAGCACACATTCATATTCATCCAGATCTGCTGCGGTTTATTTGTGTTCATATAGCTGCACTCACTGAACAGCGTCCTAATATTAGGGCTTTTAAAAGCCAAGTGTGCGTACTTGGATAAATACTGATATATTTGCACTAGAACTTCGCCCGTGTCTAATAAACCTTTACTAAAGTCTTACCGGAACATTCATATCTGCTCGCGCAGCTGCTGACAGAGCAGACAGTTAACGTTAACGTTACCATGTTTGGGTAACCGCTTCACAAACAGTCTTTCAACTACACAGTATTATTTCTGTCTTACAGTCATTCATATTATCACAGAAATACTGGGATCAAAGTTAATAGTTCAGATATAAACACTGATGTTTATGGTAGCGATCAAAATAGACCTTTTGAAAGTTAACTGGCGCTTCAAATAACGTTTGTGTCGATTGCATTGTTTCGCCACTAGGTGGTGACAAGTGACTTTAAATGTATTTGTGATTGAATCAAGAGATTCGTTCAAAAACGCTGATTCATCAGTAAAGAAACAAGTGAAGTATTTATGAGTGAGACATTAAATCATTCATTCAAACCACTTTTTCATAATTTTAATATTAACTAAATATATTATAAATGTATATTAATTTAAATGTTTATTAATTCGTTCAAATTAAACACTTTTAAATAGACTGCAGCAATAATATTTTGTCACATTATTTTGTTTCGTGGGAGAATCCTGATCTCTGTTTGAGACAAAAAAAAATAGTGATTCTCAATTTATCCAGAATCGTGCAGCTGTAGTATGTGACTGAGTGCAGACCTTTGGGAAATATTTAACATGAATAACGTTATCCTAACACTACATATGATATATACTACATATGATATATGCACTCTCCCCCCCCCCCCCCCCCCCCCCCCCCCATCACACAAGTGGTACTCAAAAAATAATTCCAAGGTTGGCAGGTCTGTATTTGTATTATTATTATTATTTGTTTCTGTTCCCAGTATTTTTTTTAATTACAAATGCTATGAAAACATATGTATCAGTATCAGCAAGTACAAAAAAATATGAAAGTTGGTAAAGAAATATATGTGGATATGTGGTGAACCACCCCTTTAAAATATAACTGTGATTTTTGTCTGTTACAGTGGCAGTGAGGAAGAGGTTTCCCAGTGATAAATATATAATTTTAAGTATGTTACTTAATTTTTGTGTTTATAACATTTTAAATATGTTCCTTGCTTGATTTTTTTGTGCTATATGTACATGTTTTAGACATCAAATAAAGATTTTCTTAAAATGTTACATGTGAATGTGTTTTCTTGGATTTAAATATATGGAAGGTAAAATATATTTTTAAATGATTTTAAAATATATTTTTTACAAATATATTTTCAAAAATGGCCAAAAAATATATATTTGTAGAAAATATATTTACATAAATATATTTTAGCTTATATATTTTTTGGCCATTTTTTGTATATTTCAAAATACATTTTTTTATCGTATGGGTTCAGACGGCACCCTTGGATGTGGGCGGGGTTTGCGGCAGGAAGAGCAACAGATCTAAAGTGAAAGGAAAAAAACCCAGCAGCTGCCATTTCCGTTTCTTTTGCTTGACAAAGCTCTCGACGAATTTAATTTAAAAACATGTGATCTGTTAAGCCAGGTTTTGTGTTGTTTTTGTTTTTCAAGAAGCGTTATGTTGGATTTGTGACCTACAAGGAGACCTCAACCTCCGGTAAGAGCTGTTGTTTTCCGAGTCAGGAAACCTTCTTAGAATCGTAAACTGAAGGACTATACACTTAAAAAGTGGTTACTTTAAAAGATTACACTCTCTGTCTGATTTAACCCATTAGTTTTGTTGGTGTGAATCAGGGACGGTCCGCGGTGTCTTGGGGCCGCTGGATCATATTAGACTCGGGTGATACATTTTAAAACATTTATAATAGTCATGTAAAGATTGCTTTCGGTTTATGATGTTAATACTCTCTCCAACCAGGAGAGGTCGCTAGTTTCCAGCTGCTCACCTTATTAATTTCAGTAGGACGTGCACTCTAATGTAAACATTCACTAACATTAGCAAATAATAAATGAAAAACTGACCATGAAAGCAGTATGTTCAGTATGTCAAGATTGTAAACAGATTATCTTTTTACCAAGTTCAAGGGGATACACATATGTTTGGGTTGTTTGGAAATCTGTATTTTTATTTAAATTGCCATCACACCATTAACTTACTCACAAACAACGGGGACGCCAGAGTTGCACTTGCCTCAAATTTTAAAGGTAAATTGCATAGTCAACAAAACCTTTTTGCTAAATGCATGACAGAAATGTTTGCACTGAACTATGTTCTTAGGGTTTCCGCAGGTCCTTAAAAAGTCTTCAGTTTAATTGTTTAAATTTAAGGCCATGAAAACTCTTGGTACAAAAAGTCTTTAATTATTAGCGGTCTTAAATTTGGGAACGGAAAGACAAGAATTGCTATATAGATTAATGTGACGATTAAACTTAAAAAGGCTATGATTTCACTGATTAAATATGAGCTCTGCATGTTTCAAAGTCAGGCGGTGCTGCTTTGTGTTCTGCTGTTACCGGGGAAACCGCGATATTTCTGCAGTTCTGAAAGTGACACCTGCTGGCAGAGAACGAATTTGAATTTTCAATAAGCCTGCGTCAGCTATTTTTGCTACATATTTGTTACATGTGAACCGATGGATCGGCAAGAAGCTAATGCATGATAAAAATCTAAACAAATAAGACACTAAGATATATTTGTTATATAATATAATAATTGATTGATAATAATTGTTTAAATTAATATAATAATTAATACTTTTGACTCATCCCTTTTCTTAAAAAATGTTTAAAGGCTGAAATGTGAAGTGCAGGTCTTAAAAGGGTCTTTAAATGTCTAAAATTTGATTTTAAAAATCCTGCAGATACATAGTTATATTATGGTAGCAATTGCAATAACTTTTTTTTTTGAATAAGCCCTTTTTAACTGTCCTCTTGTTGTTTTGATAATGTTCTGTAGGCCACTAATTAAAAATACGACCTCTGTACATTTGTTTGTTGCAAATATACAGACAATGCAATTAAGATGTTTACATTGGCTTGTTTGGGGTAATATTGCTGTCAACTGACAACAAAGTTTACGTTCTGAATTAGCATAACTGCACAAGTTTTATAGTTAATAAAAAATTGAAAAACAAATTACATTATACTTTAAATTCATTCAATAAAAGGGAAATTGAGTTAGACGGTGTAAAGGTGTGTGGACGTGGATTAGTAATCTGGCCCCTTGATATAAAGGAGAAAAAATGTTGTCCCTCGTCGCTATCAAAGTTGCCCACCCCTGGTGTTAATCAACATACTGTAGGTTGGTTCAGTGATATTAATAATATATGTGACTTGAATATAACCAATTAATTTAGATGTTACATTATTTTCAGTGAAGGAAAAGCATGGTAGGCCTAAAATTCTGAATTTAAGGCCAAATGCAACGATGAAGAGTTCTCCAGGTTCCTCATTTTGGGTCAGTTTACATCAGGAACTCATGTGTTTTGAAAAGACAAACAGTTAGTCCAGGTGATATGTGCAAAATTTGAGGTGATATGTTCACTTTTTCATAAAAGCAAGAAACTTGGTACAATTGTACAGGCCCTTGTCAAAAAAACCTATTGGAATTTCAGTTTATCCTTTTAGGATCTTACTGCATTCTTAGAATCATATTGGACATTCTGATTGATTTGAATGGAGGATCACTTTGGTCCATATGATTTTATTTGATGCTTAGAATCTTATTGGACATTGTGTTTTATTTAATGGGATTTAAATTGTTCCTGTATATTGTTTTATTGATTTGTATCATATTGGACATTGTGATTTTTTTAAATGGAAATTCACTTTATCCTTTAAGATCTTATTTGATTCTGTTAATTAATTACTTTTTAAGAGTAACCCAGCATGTATGTACTTGACCCTCAATAAAAATGCAGCCTATATGAATGCACACAAATATAACTGAAATTGAATAAGCCATTATGTCATATATGTAGGCAGCATATAGGTAGGCAAAGAGTAAGAAAAGTCAGGTGTGTAATTAGACACAACATTTTTGGACCGTGTCTGGAGGTAAATATGTGAAGGCATCCGATGGGATTCTATGTGCTCTGTGCAGAGGAACTGTGAGTTAAGATGACCTGTACGAGCTGTGTGATGAATAAATCTGATAAAGCAGTATTTGGAGGACGATTTTTCTTGTTTGGATCTCACGCGTCAGAAACCACCCCACAACACCTCAAGTGACAAAATGGATATTTATATCACTATACAAGTTTCTGATGGGGCTATAGCCCCATCAAGCCCCGCCACTGCTTATTCATGAAGACAAACAGCCCTTGAAACCACATAGTCATAAGACTAAACAACAATGGAAAACAGGGCCGTGCACAGGGGGGTGTCCCGGTGGCTAGAGCCACTGCCCCTTTGCCCTCATCGGCTGAGGTGCCCCCCTCCCACAGCTCAAAGCGTTCATTTACCACGCCGCTAAAGATCCACTGATTCCACGAATCCGCTCCATGTTTTCCCGCCCGCTCCGCATCACTCACAATCTGTGTGCCCGCTTTCTGGAGATTGGAGACGATATTCCCGAAGGTCGTTCATTAACAGGTAGATAGCCAACATTACAATCCACATTACAGTCAATGGTTGATCTGCTGAATTAGTAATTTGGTAATTTGTTTTTATATTTCTTTCAGTAATGATTTGCTCTCAGTCTTCTAAAAGTGATTAAAAAAAATCCACGTTCTTAGAATTAGAATTGTCTAATCAAATTATTGTATCTGATCAGATCTGATATTAATTACACATAATTTGCTGTTGTTGGCACACTTTGTAGACAAAATAAATAAATAAATAATGCCTTCACAAAAAAGAAGACAGAGGGAAAGAGTGAAGGGAGGCTCTAAAGGCAGTTCAACATTGCAAACATGATTCAAAGCTCCAGCAAGCCAGCAGGTAAATCATAGAATATTTAGCAGTTTTTCACATTTCAATTCTTGTAATTAAGCGTATTTCCCATTATAATCAAGACAAGACAAGGTCTTGGTACTAGTAATCTATAACAATATTTTATTACAACCATATTAATAGTACAGTGTAAAAAATGTACTGTAGAATTTACAGGATGTTACTAGCAAAAACGTTGCCAATAAAATATTGTAAAAATTATGTGAATTGCTGTAAAATGAATTACAGTAATACTGCAATGCAAATTACAGTTAATTGCTGTATGTGAAATACAGTAATTTGTAGTTTTTATACAGTAACATTGAATTAAACTTATTTTCAAGCAATATTTTGTAAATTCACTAAAGTACAGTATTTACCTGGCAACTAAAGTTGCCAATAAAATCCTGTAAATACCCTTAAATCCAAGATGATGTTTTAATAATTTAACAATGAAAATGCTGCAAAGAATAATTTTAACAGTAAACTGTAAAATACTGATATAAATGCATTATCATGAGTACTATCTTAATACATTTACAAGTGAATAAAAACCAAGTCAAAGATGTTGCAAATACATTTTTATTAAAACTGGCAGAAATACATTTTACTGGTAAAAATAAAAATGTCAGTCTTTCAGCAGTTAAAATCTTATCATAAAAAATCACATAGCAGAACAAAATAACTACAAATACCTGTTATATCACAAAAAATAAGCCGTATTCTGAGTAGAACATTAACTTTCTATAAAGATTAAGGTCAATCAACAGAATTTGTATATTTTTGGTTAATAAAAGGGTTAAAATAAAATGCTGGAGTCACCATTATACCACAAATTCTGTTGTTTGAGCTTATGTTCTATTAAATTTAGAATAATCCTGCAAAAGACAATTTAATAAATACATACTGAAAGTCCATCAACTTTCTGAGATGAGCACACATGAGGGTTGTCCCTCTTCTCTGAGACCTTTCCACTTGTTTTGCCTCTATGTATCCGTCATGTACCCAGTGAGTGTTGTGATTCCAACAAAACATCTGCGCATCAAAACAAGCAGAAGCTTTAGAATAAAGTTCAGTATTGAATGAAACTAACTCAATAAGCCCTTTCACACAGTAATACCAGTAAATTGCCATAAAATTACCGGAACGACTTTACCAGTAAATCCAAAAATGTGCCGTTCACACAGGTAACAACGTTCCGTCTTTTTTCCGGAAAGGCACCATTCACACATAGGTTTCAAATTACCGGTAAATTCTGTGACATCATTAACCAGAAACGACCTCTTAACGGCTGTGTCTCCCGGTGTTGTGTTTGTAAACATGAAGGGGTATTACGTGGTCAGTGTTTTTGTTGACGTTTTCATTTTTGTATCAAACGTTCACATTCACGCAGCGATTTTGGCCCAAAGACATCCATTACACGACTTCAAAGCAAACTACACAGCGCGTCAGTGTTGCCAGATTGGATGGACGATTTCCAGCCCAAACGCTCACAAAAACCCTCCCAAAACTTTAACTGTCAGAATAATGTGATATAATGTAAATCAAGGTTGATAAGAGCCATTTTAACTCCTTATAATGAAATAATGATGACAAAATATAAATTATAATGCTAGATACATTTCCCATGGATCAAATCTAGTGATTGCTGCCGCGACGTCAACATCAGCACCAGTCTCTTTGCAGCGTGCGTGTGTGAACCCGCCCAATCTGGCAACACTGCACACTGCGCGGAGTAAATGCGCCGAATGTTATGATTGGCCCAGAGCCGCTGAATTTTTGAATTTCAACGGCTCTGGATTGGCACAGAGTACACGTCTTACGTCTTACATCACCGCGTTCTGAACTTGTACGTCCTCATACCGATAATCTTCATTCTGCGTTCACACACAGCATCATTCCGGCAATTTACTGTTACAACTTCTCATACCGGTAAATTGCCGGAACGAATTTACCGGTATTTTTGAAAAGGTCCTGTTCACACATGATCTCTTTACGGCAATTTACTGGTAATTTTCCGGAAAATTCTGTATGTGTGAAAGGGCTAAATAACATAAATGTAAAAATGCCACTTATACAATACAATCAGCATTTACCAGTACTTAAACTAAATAAGTAGCCTTTTTCACAAATGAAATTACTCAAGTAAAACATGTTACCTTTGACAAGTGTGCAAAAGACGCCTGCTCCCGGGACGCCAGACTGAAGTTGTATTAAGACTGCAAATCCAGCCACAAAGTTGAGGTATGAATTCACAACCATGTGACCCTCGAATAGTCAAAAGCCACTGGGTGCACCTGAAATGAATAAATATAAGCAATAATGTAACCTACAATACAGAATTTCAATATACAATGTAATCTAAAATATAAGTTTATCAAATTATTTACAACAGAAATAATAAGATTTAATACATTACCTAATATAATCAGCTTCAGAGAGTCTTAAAGCATCAAGCATTTCTCCACATCAGCTGCTATTCTTTGCTCCTACTAGAAATAAAGAAAATTATCTTGTGATTTCTTTAAATGCATTTACATAAAGAAAACTGTAAAAAATCAAAAAAACACCCAAAAAGTCATACATTTTAAAATAAACAAATTCTTACATTTGATTAATAAACTCATTTATCATAATACATTGTAGAACTGTACCACCAATCAAATTAAATAATTTATAATGCAAAATTACAACTGTGTTATGACATTAATGTTTTACATTAATTTTTTAAATTACAAATAAGAAATGTTGTAAAAATGCAACAATACTTTTTAAACGTGAAACTAAACGTGTCTTCAGGTGGATCCTTTAGTTATCGATGAAAGTAAAACTGAGACAGAAGGAATAATCTCTTTGTGATCTTTACGTACTGTCGTATCAACTTTTAATTAATACCCATATAATCATATCAATAATTTATTCAGAGACTCTTGTGAACACATCAATATTCAGTCAAAGGTAAGTCGAGAAACACATTTACCTGAACAATTGTGTGTTTATCATGAGTGTGACTTGAGATCAGATGTGTTTAACCGGTTAGGTAGGTCTTTAAGTGATACTAAACTATATAAACACTTTTTTTTTAAGGATAAAGTCAAATAATTATATGTAGATACACGTTGTGCATTTGGTCCTGCTTTGTCTGGACTAATTTAACCAACTGATTCTAGATCTGTGTAAATAGTTGTATTCATCCCATAAGTGTAAATGTGAAAGTATTCAGAGCCAACACATGCATGTTAACACACGAGATGACTGTTTATTATACTTTTTCCTTTTCTTTTTAGCATCCGTGTCCTTTAGAGATGAGGCTCATTTGTTTGACTTTGCTGATTATTAGTGGAATCACAGATTCAAGATCAGGTAATTATTCACACTCATATAAAGAGCTGAAGTGTGTGTTCATGTCTATTCATCGTCCAGCTGAACCATATTTATAGGTCTAATTATAGTTTAATTCATAGTTTATGTGATAATGACTGGCTCACTGTAATATTACATTACATAATGTCACATTATGCCATTTATTACATGGCTACTTATTTTATTAACCACAGAATAGAAACTGTAGGTTTCCTGGATGAATGGTCAGTTATTTAACACTGCCATAGACAACTGTCATTGTTCAGAAGTATTGACTAATTAGAATACACTTAGAATTTACAAAGAGCCATTTAATAATATTTAATAAAACAGAGAAAAATACACACAAGCAGTGTTTTTAAACAGACATGTTCGGATGCAGAGCTGTGTGGAGAAGGACAGTAAACGCTTTACATGGGAACGCTTGCCCTGCTGAAGGGTGCCAGTTGAACTGACAGGAGGTTCACTTTTAATTAGACCTTTCTTTCTCTTTTACAGAGCAGTATGAAGTCGTGGGACCTGCAGGTCCTGTGCTTGCTGTAGCTGGTGAAGATGTGATTCTGTCCTGTTCAGTCAAACCCAGCATCAGTGTTGTGGACATGAGAGTGGAGTGGTTCAGATCTGATAAGAAAGACTCACAACTAGTGCATCTCTATGAGAATCATGTAGACAGAAACACAGATCAGATTCAGTCCTACAGAGGGAGAACAAAACTGAATCATCAAGAACTACAGAGAGGAGATGCTTCACTCAAACTCTCATCAGTCAGAGTCTCTGATGAAGGACTTTATAAGTGTTTAATTCAGTCCAAATCCTGGTATGATGACACCACTGTTAATGTCAGTGTTGAAGGTGAGAAAACCATTCAAAACTAAAGGCTGGAATACAATACACAACTTAAAATCTGAATCAGATTTTGAAATACTTGGCATCATACACGTTGTAAATAGTCACATCATACACTGTATGACTGAGGATCACAACAAACTCACGCAGAAACGTGCACCTTGTTGTGAGGAGACGTATGACAAATGAAAACAATATGTGCTCTAATATCAGCTGAAAATATCAAACACTGATATCCTCCAACTGGATGGATTAAAAGTCTGGATTTTGATTTTCTATGAAATCTGTCAACCCTAATCTGCAGACTGGCTCTGACTGTCAGCAACTAGCGTCAGTTTGTTCAGACTGTAAATCAGAGCAAAAGTTGTGTGGTGTATTCCAGCCTTAACATCTCTAACTAACTTAAAGTCAGAATAACAACATAATATACTTCTTGTCTATCTGTAGCTGTAGGGCGTCCTCCGGTGATCACTGTAGATGGGTTTGATCATTCAGGAGGGCTTCATCTACAGTGTGAATCTGAAGGTTGGAACCCTGAACCTGATCTTGAGTGGCTGAACAGTGAAGGAGTCAGTTTGAGTCCAGAAACTACAGAGAAACACAGAAACACAGATGGATTCAGTGTGAAACACACCGTAACTGTATATGAGAGAGACAGCAAGATTCACTGCAGATTCAAACTGAAGCATCACATGCTGGAGACACTGATGATCACCACAAGTAACTACTGACACTTTTCTTACTGTAATTGTTTGTCATCATCATGGTATATTTGATGCAGTAATAAAAAAAAAGGTTATCCGCTTAGTCTATTAAGTCAAGCTAAAACATTTTACTGTCTATGTACCATTCAGAACTGAACATTATATATTTTTAATCATCTCATCAAAATAATTTGATTTACACAGAGTGTTTAATTGCTGTTTTGTGTTACAGGTAATATGTTTAATTCTTGGAGGACATCAGTCATCGTGATTTCAGTTTTTGTTGTGCTCGGTGTGATTGCTGGAATACTGATAGCTGTGTTTGCTCATAAATACAAAGGTAAAATGCTTGTTTTCTTGTTATTTTATTTTTTTTGCAAATAAGGCAGTATGTGTCAGTCCTCTGTCGTGTGTGTCATGTGTTCGTGCCTCTTGTGTCCATATTTGGTTTGTTTCCTGTCCTTGTTTAGTGTGATCATTAGTTAAGTCTTGTCCAGCTGTGTTTGATTATGTTAGTTAATTTGCCTGTGTATTTAAGTCCTGTCATTTGAGTTAGTGTTTGTCTGGTCTACTCGTTACTCCCCGGTGTTCCTGTGTGTCAGCCCTGCCTTGTCTTGATTAAAGACTGTTATTTTGAGTTTAATCCTCGTCTGCGTGTTCCTCGTTTCCTTCGCCCCTTCACCTCGTTTTGTTTTTGAAAGTCTTATTTGTTCCCGTCGGTTCCTGTTTGTCTGTCCCGCGGCAAGGAAGTCGCCACTCGTTATTCCCACCATAGCCCACTGCAAGTCAGTGTGGGAGTTCGGCGGGATCGCCAAGAGTGCCGCGAGTCCGCTGGTCGCGAGTCCCTCAAGCCCGCTGCCTTTCGCGGCTCCCTCACATCACGCCACTGTCTGCGGCTCACCCTAGGCCGCTGTTCACGGGAGATCGCCGCCGCCGCCGTCTGCGGCTCCTTCAAGCCCGCCGTTCGTGGGAGATCGACGCCGCTGTCTGCGGCTCACCCAGGCCCGCCGATCACGAGAGATCGAAGCCGCCGTCCGCGGCTCACCCAGGCCCGCCGATCGCGGGAGATATCCACGGCTCTCCGAAGCTCGCCGCTCACTCAAGTCCGCCGTCTGCGGGGAAAGCCAACCCGCCAACCGTGGCTCCCTCAAGTCATTTTTTTCTGCCACACATGTCTTTCCATCTTGTAAAATGCTGACGCTTTAAACTCTTTCCAGGTCATCTCTTTCTGCATGTTCTGAGGTTGGTAAATGAAAAAGA
Source organism: Aspiorhynchus laticeps (assembly GCA_023376895.1). Taxonomy (NCBI): domain Eukaryota; kingdom Metazoa; phylum Chordata; class Actinopteri; order Cypriniformes; family Cyprinidae; genus Aspiorhynchus; species Aspiorhynchus laticeps. The sequence continues at coordinate 224,252 of JALXFT010004017.1, forward strand.
CTTTAGCAGAGCAATGAACATATTTCCCTGCTATGCCAGGAAAGCCTGTGTGTATGTGAGGACTTGTTTGGACCCCGCTTCAGTTCAATTTGATCAAATCTGTACAAGCGGCCAACGTGTTCAGTTTCAGGCATTTTGTGTTTTTGCTGTTCTTTCTCCTCCACCCGTTTCTTTGTGTCCTCAAGTTCACTCTTAAAGAACTACATTTCCATAACGTCTTGGAATGGCATTCTGGGGTTTGTTAGTCCTTAATCACTGTAAGCATTAAAAACATCTGTGGAAAAGTAGAAGTACCTGACAGGGCCTTGCTGATTAAACAAATACTGGATAGAGGAACCATCTTTGGCTGTCCACAAGCAAGACAAGTCTTTGTTTGTTTCTTCTCCTGCTCAGGTTGCTGCTGCTGCCGTTCCATAATACACTTCTCTCAATGGTCTCGTGAGTTAGGAGTGTGGTCAGAGCAGGTGCTGGTGGGTTTACATCCACAGGCTTCATCGTTACCACTGGCACACTGGTTGTTTTACTACCCTCTTTCAAGACGTTTCTCTGGAGTTGCTTAATGAAGATCTGGTGTTCAGCAGTTTGGCCAGGTGCTTGGCATACTGTGAAAAGTGCAGTTTTGTGGTTGAATGGAGCATGCTGTTTGGATCATTAGAGGAGATGTGGACCATTGCTGCATACTCCTGAGGATGTCCTTCTTCCCATGTAGTGTTGTCACGGTACCAAACTTTCAGTATTCGGTACCGATACCAGTGAAAATCCACAGTTCTCGGTACCAATGTCGGTACCAAAGCAAAACACAAAAACATGCTAATTAAAAACATACTATTTTTATTAATAAGTCAAACAAAAATTAAATGTAAAAAAAATGTATGCCATTGTTTATATTTATTTAAAATTGTGTTTCAAGTTTTTCCGCAAGTAATAAAGTATGAAAAACAGTAAACAAATTTCACCCAAATTTAATTTGTCTTTTAATTAATGAAATTTAAACGCATTTTATTTTTTGGTAAATAAAGGGGATTTACTGTTAAAATATTGTGTGATTTTGTGTACAATCTCATGGCTGTACTGCAGATATAATGCCCAATACAGTAACAACAACGGTACATTTATTGTTGTGACTCTACAACTAAAGTATGATGCTAAATTATGGTTACTACAGTAAAACCATGGTCAGAAAACATTTTTGAACTGTTGAATACATGTAATCTCATTACAACAATTAAAATAATGGTTAGGTCCATTCATAATTTAGCTTGTAATCAACAAATGACTTGTTAATGATGACAAACAATACACAGAAACATTACAGCCAGTGGTGTAGTACGGCGTATACCCTCTTCTTTATCAGTTGGCATTCCGTATTTTTTTCCTGTGCCAGTAAATACACGGCTTCATAGAAGTAGCTACTAACTTAGGAGTCACGACATGCAAGAACCCAGCTATCGCTGTAGCCAAAGCTATCTCTACTGTAGCTGAATAAAAACACGTGAAGACAGTAAACACATGATTGCGACATTATATGGTTTATGAGTGCTTTTCAACTCATCTCCAGGTAATAAAAAAGCATCTGATTCTGAATAATGCAGTGCTAATTAACATAGCATTTATTACACTTGGCAATAGATACTAGGCTTTAAAATATATCTTCTGCCTTATTCTGTGATACAAATGGGGATAAAATGTAGTATATAAACAAATAATAAAATAGTCATTAGGAAAATACAGGAAAAATATTATAAATTATTGGTTATTGTCCAGGTTCAAGGTTCTTTATTATTTGTCACATACACAATCATACAGGGTATAATCAGTAGTGAAATGTAGGTCAGGACGGGTCCGCTCAATGGACAGTGCAAAAAAATAAAATAAAAGATGATACATAACACGAGAGAGTATATATAAATATAGGTAGGAATAAGATAAAAAATATGAACAAAAAGATAAAATAAAAATAAAATAAGGAGTAAAGTGTGCAATTAAATAAAATAATATGTGCAATACAGTCTACTGTGGGTTTAATAAATATTAATATAACCAGGGATGTGCAACCAGGTTGTACCGGGTATATTCACATAGCACAGTCCAGCAGTGTATTTGATTTCTCAGCCAATTAAAAGCAAGAGGTAATAATTAATAAATAATAGTCACAAAATCTGTCAATTAGACAAAGTGATTATATTTGACATTTCTGTCCCCCTCACTTCTGAACTGATTGAGAATCACAATGTTTGTTTCAATCACAATTCTGAACAGAACTAAACACAATAGCCTGTAGTTTACTAGAGGTTCTGACAACATGTCAAATGCTGCAGTCTGTTTATACATTTATTTATTTGTTTTAATTATTTATTGCAAAATCTGCACCTCTTCTGTGGATAATATTATTTGTATAGTGATCCTTACTCAAGCAGCAGAAGTTAAGTGACAGTGTGCAAATATTACTGACCCATTTTGGAGTGAACTAAATATGCAAGACTAGTTTTACATGTCACTCTTTATGTACAGGCCTTTGCTGGGCCGTTAACAAAATAAATAAATAAATCGGGGGCATAAATTAAGAGTATACCCACTTCTCCAGGCACCACTACACCACTGATTACAGCCATGTGCATTCATAATTTGGTGTGCAAACAAATCAACCTAAGATGAACTATAGTAAACAACTAAAGTTTGGGAACGAACAAAGTGTACTAATGTGATTTCAGCATTAACGGTAAACTGATGATAAAGTATCTTATCTGTGATAGATGCGCTGAGAATGCGTTGAATTAAACAACCGAAGAAGAAGATTGCCCTGTTTTCTTCTTCTGGTATTCAAATTTCCCGCGGTGCCGAAACACGGAAGAGCGCCTCGAGAGCGCTAGCGGCCGAAAGAATAGTGCATCCGGAGTGGTTTAGCACTACCATTGAGAATGAATGGGACGCGCGCATAAATACATCATGCTGCCTCTAGTGGCGTGAAAGAGAATTACAACCAAATATGGCTCCTACACAACCTTTCAATTATCTTGCTATAAAAGGCAAAAAGCAAACAGATTTGATATTGGTCTATAGTTGCTCAGTATGGTGTTATCCAGATGGCTCTTAACTGCAGTTTTCAGGGGATTTAGAAAAGACCCCGTGAGAAGTGAGGTGTTTAGAGATCTGCTTCTGAACAGATAAACACTGATTCATCAGTTATGAACAAGTACATCTTGAGTGAGTCATTGAATCATTCATTCAGAAACTGCGTGTGATTGTGATTAGTTGTCTTATGTATTTTCTTCAGAATTGTGAAAAAAAAAAACCTGCATTAAAAAACAAAAACAAAACTCAACTATTCAGAATGGTGCAGCTGTATTTTGCACAAAAAGCTCTTAACCGGTTCCAGTTTTTATGAAGCCTGCTGATTTGTGTTCATTCAGCTGCAATTAAATGTTTTCCAAAAACAGACAGAATAATATGTTTCATATCTAAATGTGTGATTTTTTTAAACCATATTGAAATTAAAAATGGCAGAATCAGAATTATAATTGATCAAATTTAAACGATACCAGACCCTAGTTAATAGTTAGTTATTAGTGAGTACTGGTCCCTAAACTAAAGTGAGACCAATAATATAATTCAGTATTAATATCAAGTCTGTTTTCATCCACAAAATATTTAATTAACAGACATTGTGTGTTCATATACTTCTGTGTATATCTTAGGTCCTGTAATTTATTATTCCTCAATCACAGTTATATTTGTATTTGTTGTCTGAATGTTGTCTGTTTTCTCGTCTTTATTGTGAATCTTCTACAGAACACATTCAACTAAACAATGAACACAGTAAACTACAGAGTGAACACAGTAAACTACAGAGTGAACACGGTAAACTACAGAGTGAACACGGTAAACTACAGAGTGAGAAGAGGAGAATACAACAAGGTGAATCTGTCTTTATTATGTTATTAATTCATTATTCATTTAAAGTCTGTTTTTAGCAGTAAAATACTGTTTTATTTCATTTATTTTGTGTCTATCTTCTGGTAAATGGTCAGCAGTTGTTTATAAATGTATATTTATTCAGATACTGTCTGACTCAGAAAAGACGATATAGAGCTGATCTTAGCAGAAGCAGAGTATTGTATAATGACAGAAACAGACGACACTGATCTTATCTAGTCATCTAAACCAGCTTCATGATCAGGTTCATGATGAACACTTGTGTGATGTTAACACAGCTTCATGATCAGGTTCATGATGAACACTTGTGTGATGTTAACACAGCTTCATGATCAGGTTCATGATGAACACTTGTGTGATGTTAACACAGCTTCATGATCAGGTTCATGATGAACACTTGTGTGATGTTAACACAGCTTCATGATCAGGTTCATGATGAACACTTGTGTGATGTTAACACAGCTTCATGATCAGGTTCATGATGAACACTTGTGTGATGTTAACACAGCTTCATGATCAGGTTCATGATGAACACTTGTGTGATGTTAACACAGCTTCATAATCAGGTTCATGATGAACACTTGTGTGATGTTAACACAGCTTCATGATCAGGTTCATGATGAACACTTGTGTGATGTTAACACAGCTTCATGATCAGGTTCATGATGAACACTTGTGTGATGTTAACACAGCTTCATGATCAGGTTCATGATGAACACTTGTGTGATGTTAACACAGCTTCATGATCAGGTTCATGATGAACACTTGTGTGATGTTAACACAGCTTCATGATCAGGTTCATGATGAACACTTGTGTGATGTTAACACAGCTTCATGATCAGGTTCATGTGTCTGATGAACACTTGTGTGATGTTAACACAGCTTCATGATCAGGTTCATGATGAACACTTGTGTGATGTTAACACAGCTTCATGATCAGGTTCATGTGTCTGATGAACACTTGTGTGATGTTAACACAGCTTCATGATCAGGTTCATGTGTCTGATGAACACTTGTGTGATGTTAACACAGCTTCATGATCAGGTTCATGTGTCTGATGAACACTTGTGTGATGTTAACACAGCTTCATGATCAGGTTCATGTGTCTGATGAACACTTGTGTGATGTTAACACAGCTTCATGATCAGGTTCATGTGTCTGATGAACACTTGTGTGATGTTAACACAGCTTCATGATCAGGTTCATGTGTCTGATGAACACTTGTGTGATGTTAACACAGCTTCATAATCAGGTTCATGATGAACACTGTGTGATGTTAACACAGCTTCATGATCAGGTTCATGATGAACACTTGTGTGATGTTAACACAGCTTCATGATCAGGTTCATGATGAACACTTGTGTGATGTTAACACAGCTTCATGATCAGGTTCATGCGTCTGATGAACACTTGTGTGATGTTAACACAGCTTCATGATCAGGTTCATGCGTCTGATGAACACTTGTGTGATGTTAACACAGCTTCATGATCAGGTTCATGATGAACACTTGTGTGATGTTAACACAGCTTCATGATCAGGTTCATGATGAACACTTGTGTGATGTTAACACAGCTTCATGATCAGGTTCATGATGAACACTTGTGTGATGTTAACACAGCTTCATGATCAGGTTCATGATGAACACTTGTGTGATGTTAACACAGCTTCATAATCAGGTTCATGATGAACACTGTGTGATGTTAACACAGCTTCATGATCAGGTTCATGATGAACACTTGTGTGATGTTAACACAGCTTCATGATCAGGTTCATGTGTCTGATGAACAATTGTGTGATGTTAACACAGCTTCATGATCAGGTTCATGATGAACACTTGTGTGATGTTAACACAGCTTCATGATCAGGTTCATGTGTCTGATGAACACTTGTGTGATGTTAACACAGCTTCATGATCAGGTTCATGATGAACACTTGTGTGATGTTAACACAGCTTCATGATCAGGTTCATGATGAACACTTGTGTGATGTTAACACAGCTTCATGATCAGGTTCATGATGAACACTTGTGTGATGTTAACTCAGCTTCATGATCAGGTTCATGTGTCTGATGAACACTTGTGTGATGTTAACACAGCTTCATGATCAGGTTCATGATGAACACTGTGTGATGTTAACACAGCTTCATGATCAGGTTCATGACGTCTGATGAACACTTGTGTGATGTTAACTCAGCTTCATGATCAGGTTCATGATGAACACTTGTGTGATGTTAACACAGCTTCATGATCAGGTTCATGTGTCTGATGAACACTTGTGTGATGTTAACACAGCTTCATGATCAGGTTCATGATGAACACTTGTGTGATGTTAACACAGCTTCATGATCAGGTTCATGATGAACACTTGTGTGATGTTAACACAGCTTCATGATCAGGTTCATGATGAACACTTGTGTGATGTTAACACAGCTTCATGATCAGGTTCATGATGAACACTTGTGTGATGTTAACACAGCTTCATGATCAGGTTCATGATGAACACTTGTGTGATGTTAACACAGCTTCATGATCAGGTTCATGATGAACACTTGTGTGATGTTAACACAGCTTCATGATCAGGTTCATGATGAACACTTGTGTGATGTTAACACAGCTTCATGATCAGGTTCATGATGAACACTTGTGTGATGTTAACACAGCTTCATGATCAGGTTCATGTGTCTGATGAACACTTGTGTGATGTTAACACAGCTTCATGATCAGGTTCATGTGTTTGATGAACACTTGTGTGATGTTAACACCGCTTCATGATCAGGTTCATGTGTCTGATGAACACTTGTGTGATGTTAACACAGCTTCATGATCAGGTTCATGATGAACACTTGTGTGATGTTAACACAGCTTCATGATCAGGTTCATGTGTCTGATGAACACTTGTGTGATGTTAACACAGCTTCATGATCAGGTTCATGGGTCTGATGAACACTTGTGTGATGTTAACACAGCTTCATGATCAGGTTCATGTGTCTGATGAACACTTGTGTGATGTTAACACAGCTTCATGATCAGGTTCATGTGTTTGATGAACACTTGTGTGATGTTAACACCGCTTCATGATCAGGTTCATGATGAACACTTGTGTGATGTTAACACAGCTTCATGATCAGGTTCATGATGAACACTTGTGTGATGTTAACACAGCTTCATGATCAGGTTCATGATGAACACTTGTGTGATGTTAACACAGCTTCATGATCAGGTTCATGATGAACACTTGTGTGATGTTAACACAGCTTTATGATCAGGTTCATGTGTCTGATGAACACTTGTGTGATGTTAACACAGCTTCATGATCAGGTTCATGATGAACACTTGTGTGATGTTAACACAGCTTCATGATCAGGTTCATGATGAACACTTGTGTGATGTTAACACAGCTTCATGATCAGGTTCATGATGAACACTTGTGTGATGTTAACACAGCTTCATGATCAGGTTCATGATGAACACTTGTGTGATGTTAACACAGCTTCATGATCAGGTTCATGATGAACACTTGTGTGATGTTAACACAGCTTCATGATCAGGTTCATGATGAACACTTGTGGGATGTTAACACAGCTTCATGATCAGGTTCATGATGAACACTTGTGTGATGTTAACACAGCTTCATGATCAGGTTCATGATGAACACTTGTGTGATGTTAACACAGCTTCATGATCAGGTTCATGTGTCTGATGAACACTTGTGTGATGTTAACACAGCTTCATGATCAGGTTCATGATGAACACTTGTGTGATGTTAACACAGCTTCATGATCAGGTTCATGATGAACACTTGTGTGATGTTAACACAGCTTCATGATCAGGTTCATGATGAACACTTGTGTGATGTTAACACAGCTTCATGATCAGGTTCATGATGAACACTTGTGTGATGTTAACACAGCTTCATGATCAGGTTCATGTGTCTGATGAACACTTGTGTGATGTTAACACAGCTTCATGATCAGGTTCATGATGAACACTTGTGTGATGTTAACACCGCTTCATGATCAGGTTCATGATGAACACTTGTGTGATGTTAACACAGCTTCATGATCAGGTTCATGATGAACACTTGTGTGATGTTAACACAGCTTCATGATCAGGTTCATGATGAACACTTGTGTGATGTTAACACAGCTTCATGATCAGGTTCATGATGAACACTTGTGTGATGTTAACACAGCTTCATGATCATAACTCGTTTGTCAGAGTAATAAAATGATATAATTTTAATGTTCTTTTCTCATGTTTTTCTGAATTTTCTTTAGAACGTGATCAACTTTTACAAAGTCTGAAGACAATTATACCTAAAGGTGAATGTTTTATGATCTTATTAAAATATAAATTCATTACATTTAAATTACTTACTTAGCAAAACTAAGAATGAATACACTGTGCATTCATATATGTATTCAATTAATTATATTTAATTATAAGATATATAAACTGTAAGATGTTCTTGTATTTTGTTGGTCTTCAAGCAGTGATTGAAATTATTGATCTAAAGATGAATTCTGTTACTTTATAACTTCACACTTTCTGTTTTCAGCTCTCATATATTTAAGAGCACACAAGAAAAAAACATAATTATTTATTTTAATTAAAGACTTGTTTCATGGAATAATTATAAAAAAATACATAATGTATTATAATTATTTATTTTACACATAACTAAAAACAAGCAAAATAATCAACACAAGGGGATCAAAAAATGAACAACAAAGTGAATAAACAATATTATAATATAATGCACATTAAACATTACGTTTATTTACATCTAATAGTGTGTCTTTATTTTAGTTTGTATTGTAAAGTTCTCATGAATCCTATAAAAATGAATAATAGTCATAATCTTTATGATATACTCCTCTGTAAAGCAGAATGTTTAATGTTTTCCACAGTGAAAGTGATTCTGGATGCTGCTACGGCTCATCCTCGTCTCATCGTGTCTCGTGATGGGAAACAAGTGAGATCTGGAAACACACAAACAGTGCATCGAGGAAAAGACAGATTTTATTATGATCTTGGTGTTGTTGGGAAGGAGGGGTTCTCCTCAGGGTGTTTCTACTTTGAGGTGCAGGTGACGGGACAAACTGAGTGGGATTTAGGAGTGGCCAGAGAATCTGCTAACAGGAAGAGAGGGATCTATCTGACTCCTGAGAGAGGATACTGGATCGTGGGATGGAGAGATGGGGAGTATCGAGCTCGTGGTTCTCCTGTTTACTCTCTGTCTCTGAGTGTGGATCCTCAGAGGATCGGTGTGTTTGTGGATTATGAGAAGGGTCTCGTCTCCTTTAATGATGTGAAGTCCAGCTCTCATATCTACACTTACACTAATCAGTCTTTTAATGAGAAACTCTATCCATTTGTTAGTTTAGGGTATCGGTGGAATAATAACTCCACTCCACTGATCATCTGTGATGATTAATAATGAGATCAGTGAATTATATGATCAACTGAAGTAAAAGACGACATAATAAAACTGGTAACAGCAATAACTAGATCTGAAGTTGGCTTGAGAAACGAGGCCAGAAAGTTTTAAATGTTTTAAAGTTTTACAATTTGTAAAAGTTTGATGGTTTTCAGTTTGAAATAGTTTTAAAAATTAAAATCTGAATGTTTTGAAGGCAATAGTTCTATTAAAATATATATATATGCAGTTTATAGTGTACTCAGAGTTGTTGCTAAGGTGTTGCCGTGTGGTTTCTAGGGTACTCGGGGTGGTTGCTAAGATGTTGCTATACGGTTGCTAAGGTACCCAGGTAGATTGCTAGGGTACCCAGAGTGATTGCTAATGTGTTGCTATGCAGTTGCTAGGGTACTCATGGTAGTTGCTAGGCTGTTGCTATGCGGTTGCTAGGTTATCGTGGCAGTTACTGGGGTGTTGCTATGTCATTGCTAGGGTACCCAGGGTGGTTGCTAGGTTTGTTTGGATGGTTGCTTGAGTGTTGCTATGAAGTTGATGGTAAATATCACTATACAGACAGACAGATAGATAGATAGATAGATAGATAGATAGATAGATAGATTGACTAGAAATATTAGATAGATGAGTTTGAATGGGTTAGAAATAGTACATAGAAGGGAAGCTTGATTTAGTCTCAAAGCATTCTGGGAGTTTAAGTTTGAATTTTGACAGTTGGAGTTTGAATTTTGTCAGTTGGAGTTTGAATAGTCTTGGCTCATTTGAACACTCCGTCAATGTAAGTCTATGGGATTTTTATTATTTTTAATCTTCAGTTTTATGAAAACCATAAGTCCGATCAGTTAGAAAAGATATAGCAACTAACTTCAGATCCGTCTGAAGATCTGGGCTGAGTTTGGTGGTTGTAGAGTTAAAGCTGTAGGACAGGGCTCCTCTAATCTTGTCCTGGAGGGCCGCTGTCCAGCACAGTATATACCATCATTATAAGGACTAAAGTGTTATAATAATAGTTATAAATGACTCTTCTGAAGTTATTCAGTGATAATCGTAGAGTTTACACATCTCTGAAAGTTGTAATGAATGATGTAAATGCAGCACTGTGTCATCTTTCATTCAGAGTCTTCATATAGAAATATTTATATGTGTTCAATATGTGAGTCTTTACTTTGTTTTGTAGGTGACAGGTTTAGTTTTTGGAGGACATCAGTCGTCCTGATTTCAGTTGCTGTTGTGCTCAGCGTGATTGCTGGAATAATGATAGCTGCGTCATAACAACAGAAGTCTGTTTTCTCAAACTTTAGTGTAAATATAAAGTATGAAATTGATTGTGTTTATAATATAAATTCAAAGGACTGAAGGAGGCTAACGGTTAAGCTTTGAATATGTTGGTTTCAAACTAAACAAATTAATAATCTTCTTGAATTAGAATTTCTTTTTTCCTCCAAAAATAAACAAAAATCAGTATCATCATATTTTTATTACAGCTGTTGAGAAAACACATGAACACAATAAAACCACACTGATGTATGTTCAAACAATATAACTGCTGGAAATGTACGTGAACCTTGGATTTAGCATAAAACAAATGAATAACTGCAATAACCAGGATTTGTATTTAGAGCCTGTGCTTTATTTCATATTTAAAATGATAGTATTTTTCAGTCTGTGTCAGTAAACAGCAGCTGCTCATGTGAAAACTTATCCCATATAGTGTGACAATGTGTTTCTATCTGTCTATTTCCCTGGGTAATAACAGTGAAATATCTAATTAATCCACACTGTTTAATCATATAAAGGATAATGAGTTAATGAGCAAGTGCCTAAAAAGGTAAGTAAAAGTGCATTTATTGCCATTAAAATATTACAGATCTGAATGCAGGATATTTAAATTAGCTATGTTTAATTTCCCACATTGAGCTTATTTATGATCATGTTAGACTTTATCATTTTTAAAGCCTAGAATATAAACTGCATAAAATTTCAAACCATCAAAAACAATGAATATATATATACTTTTTTTCTTAATGTACATTTGTAGTTTTTTTTACTCATGCTCTATAAATACACAATAAAACATTACTATTGCAATTTTCATATAAGTTTCAAAAGTGAAAATGCCACATTTTGAGTTATCATCAACAATTTGAGCCAAAAACTGTCACTTATTTGAGTAATCATTTAGGTTAAGTGACACAAAAAATAAATACTAAGTCAGTAATGATAACTTTACAATCTTCTTATGAATTCTCATATCAGCAGAATTTCTTCAGACACTCCAGACAATTGTAAAACGGTTTATGTTGTGCATTTCTACCAGTTTAACAAGTTTTCCTACAACAGAACATGATTGTATGAAATGTATTTGGTAAGTGTTTGTGTATGTGTATGTATTCTGAGGTGAAACACATGAATGTTAACTCATCGTTTGTGAGATTCTGATGATAATACATGTTTTCTCTTTTCATATTTTTATGAATACATGTTTACTCACCAAATAAACAAACAAATCATCATGATATAGAAAACTATAATCTTTCAGGATAAGAGCGGTCTGTTATATAATGTTCTCATGGATAAAGAGATATATTAGATATATGTGCAATGATAGTCAAGAGCAAACCTTAAAACCTGTTTTACATGTAGATGTGTGGAATGAGGAAAAACTGTTTCTTAGGAAAGGTGTGTCTCTTGTTGTTTCTGCTGCCAGTTTATCACAAGAGATCAAGTACACTAGAGAAAGAAGAGCGGGTCATTATTATGTTGCTATAAAGTCAAACACAGTGTGTTGTGATGAGTGTGACGTGTGATTAGTGTCAATGACAGCATGCACAACACATAGAAGTAATGGACTACTATTACAACTTTTAAACCTTTTGGAGGTTGACAGCTGCTCATAACTGTTACTGTCCAGTATTTATTTTTCACTAGGGAAGGCATCTGTAAAGACTTTTTAATCACCCATTTGGACAAATTGTTAAGTGGCTGAGATTACTATTTCAGTAAAATTAATCACATTCAATTAACTAAGTTGATGTAAGAGCTTTTTATGTGATATTGTATTTTATCACAATGGATTATTTCTTTTAAACTCATTAATGCAGTGTTTTGTTCATATTGTCAGCAGATGTGCCCATGTTTTTACACATGAAATTCAATAAATTGGTGCTAAAAAGGCGCATGTGACTTAAAAATATAAAATAAATCTGAATAAATATTAAAATAGTGTTCAATAAGTAAACGGTCATCCATGTGTGTACACATTTTTATTATAAATGACTAAAATCAGAACACAAAATCAGATCAAACTGTGGTACATTTTTGTTTTGGTCCTCCTGTAAAGTTGGTGAAATGTCTCTTACACCCTTCTGGTTCTCAGCCCTCGATATAGTGTTTACACAGAACAGATTGCTTGAAAGCAGCTTCACAATAATAAACCAGAAAACACGTTGATAACATTGTGAAGTTCATTAATTATGAAACATTTAGACACCTGTAATATGGTAACGTTTCCCTTTACCACTGTGCTGTGTATTTTAATAAATATTGTTTTTACATTATTACGTCTGAATTTGAAAACTAAAACATTTAAAAAGTATTAAATATGAACTGCATGTTTATAGCACAGCATTTTTAAAATCTGAAACAATATTCCATGTTAAATGGCTAAGCCATTGATTTGATGTAAAATGTTGATTAGATCGACAGCATTTATAATAAGACATGGTGACAACATGAGAATGAAAATAATGAAGCAGAATGCTTTTTTATCACAAGAGATCAAGTACAATGTAGAGAAAGAAGAGTGGGTCAGTATTATGTTGCTATAAAGTCAAACACAGTGTGTTGTGATGAGTGTTTAGTGACTGTCATCTGTAATGAAGACACTGATATTTTCAGTCAGTTGATCAGTTTCAGATCTAGATGACAGTAAAGATGCACTGATTTCACATCAGCAGCTGATTTCTATTACACTCATTTATTCATTTGCTTTCACTTCATCTTAAATTGATCTGAATAATCACACCATATATTGTCTTCTGAAGATCTGCTTTATATCTGAACTTACATATGAATTATTTTTCATAATTTAAGAATTGTGTAACATTGATTTGATGCTGAGATTTTCCTGTTTATTAATGTAAAGCAGCTTTGAATCAATCTGTATTATATAAATCTTTATAGAAATAAATATGTCTTGAATAATTTGTTGGAGAAACAAAAAATAAATAAATCAGGGTTTCCAGACATTTTACCACAATTTAAATCCTAATTATCATGATAAACGTTTAATGTTTCATTCAGAAAATAACAGAAATCATGAAATCACACATTGTTAGTTTATACAAGCGATTATTAATATTTATTGTGAAACTACAAGCGATTATTATACAAGCGATTATTAATATTTATTGTGAAACTACAAGCGATTATTATACAAGCGATTATTAATATTTATTGTGAAACTGATTCAGTCTGTGTCAGAGATTTCAGTGAATATCATTTGATCTGAGAATCAGATTCATAAACAGCTGAATCAAGTATTTCTAGACTAAATATTAATATTTCATTCAGCATCGTTGTGGATAAAGAACCTTTTACATCCATTTACTTCAATAAACAAATTATCATTTAATCTCTAGAATGGAAATAAACAATTATTAATTTACAACAAACATTTATTTTAACTCTTCATCACGTGTTTTAATAATTTTCATTTTTAAAGATGAATAAATGCTTGTTTTCTGATGTTCAGATCAACAGTCTCTTACTCATGTGATTAAATATTGAAACATGATGAAAGATGAAAGCAGGAAGATCCAGATCTACAGATTACTGACTATTGATCGATAAGATCCTCAGAGAGTCAAGAGTACTGAAGAAAGGGAAGAGTGTGTGAGTGAAGGAGGTTGTGAATGTGTGTAGATGTGTGTTAGTTACAGGATCAGAGAATGACACCGTTCCTCTGTCATAGTCCAGATTCACTCTCACACGATCAAGATGCTGTTTAACATGAAAACCAGAACCTGGAGGCACTCCTAACAGAACTAATGGACCATACTCCACACACCAGACACCAGTGCTGAAGAAACCCCGTCCCTTCCTCTGGTTTGATGCTGTAGTTACTCCAAGACTCCAGATTGAACTCTGTTTAACCTCCACATCCCAGCAGTGTGTTCCTGAGTTAAAACCCTCTGAACCCAGAACACAGAGACACCGGTCAAATCTCTCTGGATTATCAGGAACAGGTTGATGACCGCTCCATCTCACACTGATCAGATCATCAGACAGAACGAGACGTCGATGAGCCGTGTTTGGATCCAGAATCACAGGAGCTGATGAGACACAATCAACAGATGCTGTTATTCTGATGTTCATATAATGATCAAGAGTGAACCCAACACAGATGATTATGAATTATGACACTCGTTCTGTTGATCATGTTCCTCTCATCACTGTCAGTCATTCTCTGTGTGATTTATCAATACTGAAAGATCAATCAGAAACAGTGAGTGACACAAACTGAAAACAGATTCATTTCATTTATATTCAATTATAGTGAGAAGCTGCTTTTAATACTAAATATTACCTTTCAACAGAACAATACACAGTGATTCATATTCAAACCAGATAATAATACCATCTTTATAATTTGTATCTGTATAAAACACAAACCTTTTACTCAATGCTGCCTAATTATTAAAAATAATAGACAGTAGCTATTATTGCACAATTATGGAATTAAATAATAATAATAAACAACAATAATAAGCTTGCTGGTATTAACAAAAACTACAACTAAAATGATTCAGTTATTTATTTATTTATTCAGTAATTAAAATAAAGCTAAAATAAATTATAAATATTAGATGATAATATAAAAATAAATAAATGTAATGATTAGAAAAGTTGTTTTGGCAACGACTCAGAATAAAATAAATCAATGTGAAGTATTCAAATGACTAAAACTAAAAATTAAATATAATTAATTATAATTATACATATTAAAAGGAAGCTAGATATATTTTTACAGTAATAAAAAGGACAAAAACACTAATTATTGATATCTATATCTATATCCAGGGCTGCACATAAGTGTGTAAATAAGTTCAGACAGCGCATTTGTGTACAGACATGATGACAGCTGTTAATGCACAGTTACAATATTAGATCGAACTGTACTGTATATGATTTTTATTAAAACTGAAAGTATAATCTAGGCTAGCTGCTGCCGTTTTCAAAGCAAAACTGTGACATTTCATTCACTGATGCTCTTCCATCAGCAGCTAAACCCGGAAGCGCATAGACTTACCTTCCGGCAACCCGCCAAAATAAAAGCTCGCTGATTTTACGTTTGAAAATGATGAAAATACAAATAATAATCATTTTTATTTTTAAGTTTACTATAATATAATTGTGTTTGTATGTAATACTCCCTTTTTATTTTAAAATAAAATAGTATTATCACACTTGATTATTTAGTTTATTATTATTAAAATAATATTATTATCACTATTATTAATGATTTTTTTATAGTTATATTTTATGGGTCACACTCCATGCCGTGGCCCGTGTGAGGACCAAACCAGATCTCCAGGAACTCATATGAGAATCAGGCTGAGAAACTGATGTGCACCACATTGATATATATATATGTAGATATCAACATCAGTGAAAGAGCACTGATACTGTATAATAAATACAAAGAAAACAAATAGAATACAAATAGATAGTATATAGTAGAGATTATAATAGAGATTGCTAGAGTTAGAGGATCAAATAAAGATGAAGAGATGTGTTTTTAGCTGATTCTTGAAGAATATTCTTTATATATATTCACTAGCTTTTATAATCTTTATCTATTCTATCTGTTTTCTTTTTATTTATTATATAATTAATGCGTATCATTGCTCTTTCATTGATTTTGATTGCTTCCATTGTTCTCATTTATAAAAGCGTCTGCTAAATGACTAAATGTATAAATATATATATATATACTGTATATATATATATAATTCAAAATATTAATAATCATATGTGAAATCAAATCTTTTTGAGCAGAAATGTTTCTGTCCATCTTAAAAACTGCTGAAATCACTTCTGTGTCTGAGACTGAAAATGAAAGTCAAACGCACTGAATTCTGGGATTGATTATTTCTAAAAGCAGGGTGTAAAACACCAGTCATTTTACTTGATTACTGTACTGAAGTATTATTTTGGGATATTTGTACTTTATTCAAGAACAATTTAAAGAGACTACTTGTACTTTTACTTGATTACTTTTATGAAGGAAAAACACTTTTTACTCTTACAATTTTATTCCAACTTGAAAAGTACTGATTACATGTTTATGTTTTTATTTTATCTTACACTCATTAAATATGTCCCAGAAGCTCAAACCTGCCGCTAGTGAGCTCATCTTCAGTTAAAACTTTCATCAGATCAATTCCCAATACTTTTGTCAACTGTACGGGACTGCTTCAAGAAGCACAAAGTGAACACAACAGTAAAGTAAAGAAATAGTATTTGTGTGTTTCTTACTCACACCTGTTGTTCCTCTTAAGAAGACATCAACAGAGGTTATATGAGTTACTGTCGTCTTCTCTTGGTGTAGTTTTTGAAGCATCATCTTTGGACATGACGTACACTTGCATTATGTGCAGAAAGATTGATTATTTCTTCTAAAACTCTTAGTTTGTGTTCTTCTGAAGAAAGAAGTCGTACACATATGGGATGGCATTAAGGTGTAAAGGATGGATTTGTTTGTGCTCCACTGTGCTGCATTTTAATTGTTGTTGTTGCACTGATAGATGTGTTTGATCTGTGCTACTGCATTTTGTTTTCTCCTTTAAATTAAACTTTTATATATCTGTCTGACAAAACATTTTATGCAGCTTATTTTGAAGCAGTTTCACTTTGCATTGAGAAGATGTTCAATTTGATGAAACAATTTGAAATCTTACTTTTTTTTTCTTTTTTTCAAGTGTTTTTGGCCATTTACTTGCAGTTTTAATTAAGTAAATTTTTCACAGAGTATCTGTACTTTAACTTGAGTTTAATTTTTGAGCACTTTTTACACCCCTTTCTAAAGTTAAGCTACTGATTTTGGTGCAGTAGATGATCTGGTTCTTCACACATAATGCTGAAATCTGTCAATATTGCATCATTTCCAGTGTGTGTGTATGCGAGCTCAGATCTTCTGCAGTCAGACTCACTGTTCTGGACGATGTCCTGCATCTTCTTCCAGACTCTGAAGGGCAGGTTGCCCAAGTAACGTGGCACATGAATCAAAGCTCCAGAAGGCGTCTGTGGATCCGGCTGTGATGAGATCTGGACTCTGGAAGAACATTCAGGATCAGAACTGCAGTGGCTTTGGATCAGAAGCAGAGAGACCAGAGACACCAGCAGATCACTCACCTTTCCATTGAGACTGGAAACTCCTGCAGAACAAACACACCATTGATCATCAACAACTCAATCAATCATCAATCAATCAATCAATCAATCAATCAATCAATCATCTGAAATCAGACCTTCAGAAAGCAGACGTCACTGGCTTTCATCGTCTCCTCCATGTCTTTGATTGTGTGTGAAAGTGCTGAGATGTGTCTGTTCATCTCCTCCAGCTTCTCCTTCATCATCTGCTTCTTCTGCTCCTCTTCCTCCCTCAGTGCAGTGATTGTAGCTTCTTCTTCATCTCTGAGAAACTGATGAAGCTTCTCAAACTGCTGTTTAATCTGACGCTCTGTGTGCTCAGCTTGAGACTGAAATCAAACCACATTCACTTCAATCGTCTCAATCAACACAATCACATCATTCAGATCTGAGAGAAACTCAGAGACCGACATATAACGGATCCAGAAGCAGACTGATGATCGTCATTTACACAAATAATCAGCTGGAGTCCATTATATTAAATATATCAGATCATAACTGCATATAGTGATCTACAGCTGTAATGGAAATGACTCTGGATTCTGTTTCCTCACCTTGATGTGTCGAACTGTTTTCTCAAACTCTCCTTTAATGTTTTCATTGTGTTGAAGTTTCTCCTGTAATGATTTCAGTGCTGTATTGAGCTTCTCCTAGAATTAAACAAAATAAAAATACATAAAACACCAGATTACAGTGAAAAAATGATACAGTGATATGATCATATAATGCAGTGCAAAAGTATTTGCCCCATCCTGATTTCTTCTGTTTTTGTGAACATCTCATACTAAATTAATTCAGAAATTAAAACCAGCCATAAAACAAACACAACCTGAGTGAACACAAAGCACTGTTTGTAAATGACAATGTTATTTGTCATTAAAGCAAAAACGTTAACCAATAGCAACTGGGCCTGTGTGGAAAGGTATTCGCCCCCGTAGTTATTAATTCTCCAAATCTATGAAACTTTATTGATAATGGAGTTCAGCTGGACTAAACACAATCAGTTCTGATCAATCTAATTAACACTTAAACATTACTTTATAATAGCATGACGTTGGCTAAAAGCCGTTTCTCTTACCTTATATGATGAAACCACTTCATCAATGGGTCTGAATTTATGATTGTCGTGTTGTTCTGAATCTCTGCACACTAAACACACCGGCTGTTTGTCCTCCAGACAGAAGAGTTTGAGTTTCTCTCTGTGTAAACTGCAGATCTCCTCAGATCCTGATGAACGCCTCTGATTTCTCTCCTTCAGGAACGACTCACACAAGTTTTTTAATGCTAGATTAATTGGAGGTTCATCTCTTGAGGATTTTTTACACATTGGACACACACAAGTATTCGAGGTTCTCCAGAACTGTTGAACACACTCTTCACAGAAACTGTGACTACATGATAAAACAACAGGATTCGTGAAAATATCAAAACACACAGGACAAATATAATCATATTCAGCTTGTGAATCCATTTCCTCTGATTGAGCTCCAGCAAACTTTACTTTCTCTTTTTGAATGATGAAAAATAAAAGTGAATAAACACAATTATGGTCTGATATCAACTCAAAAATCCTTCTTGAAAATGTGTCCCTTTGTTCTTCATTGATTGCTGATTCCTTTTTGATTTTGTCCTGAAATTCAGAAAAGCGTCAGTCTGAGAGAAAGGAGTGAAATAATGAGTCTCTTCCTGGTGAGTGTTTTAAGAGGGTGGATCAGTTTCTGATCATCTTCTGATATGTTGTACAGCAGGTCAGACAAGAACATCAGGACAAAAAACATTCGGAATCAACACATTAGAAAATATACAGTCAAACCATATTTAATCCAGACACCTTCAACATTTCTTACATTATCACAGTTTATTCACTATGGTTTAGAAAATGGTAATAAAATATGACCAGAACAAAGAGTTAAACTGTGTCAGAACAAATTAATCTTGATAATGTCAGATAACTTTGATAGAAAGGTATGTAATGAATTAGGTTGAATAGCTGCCAGCTGTTAAATTTAAGAACACAATTAAATAATACCAATTTAGCTCAAACAATTACCAAGCAATGCTTCATTTGAATCAGTCTGTGGTGTAAAAATGTCACTTTAGCAGTTAAAGAACAACACTTAAGCAAAACATGCTCAGGTCAAAGCATCTGAATCATTTTTGGTCCCAATTGTACTGGTAGTCCATTGTATGAAGACATTTTAGGTATAATATGACACAGTTTACTTATAATCACTTACATAAATGAACTATAGTGTCCTGTACCCACTAGTAAAAATATACTGTATATATATATATATATATATATATATCTCTGTTCCTGTGGCTCAGTGGTAGAGCATTGCGTTAGCGGCGCAAAAGGTTGTGGGTTCGATTCCCAGGGAACACACATACTGATAAAAAAATGTATAGCCTGAATGCACTGTAAGTCGCTTTGGATAAAAGCGTCTGCTAAAATGCATAAATGTAAATCTATCTATATATATAAATATATATTATATATTTTGTCTGAATAATGTTTGGTTTGTCTGTAAAAAGAAAAGACATACTTGCAATAGGACCATTAAACTTTCTCCTCAACGATATATAAGACAGCACAAACCAGTTACTGTCTCTCCATCTGTTCTGCATCATCCTGCATGTCAACAGAAATAAATGCATGAAACAGACTGCAGTTAGCCGTTGTCTCCATTATTCATCTAAAATCTAGAAGTGAAGTCCATGTCAGTGAAGGAGGGAGCTTCTGTTCTTCTCCAGACTGCTGCTGAGATTCAGATGGATGATCTCATACTGTGGACGTTTGGAGCTCAAAACCGTCTCGTTGCTAAAAGTGATTCAGGAAAGATGAGAATTAGATTGAGATTTAGAGGCCGGCTGAATCTGAACATGACGACTGAATTCCTGACCATCAGAAACATCAGAATCACAGACTCTGGACATTTTAAACTGCAAATCATCAACAGCAAACAGACCACATTCAGAAGATACAATGTGGCTGTCACTGGTGAGTAGAATTACATTTATTAATGTGTATGTTTATTTATTTATACAACAGTCCATGACAGGGTTTCCCATTTAATTGTGTTTGTGCATTTCAGATTATATGAGCAGCAAGAACCACTAAGGCTGATGATACACAGGGTAACTTTTTGAGCAATGTTGCTTGGGCACTTTCCCATTGAGAATGGGTAATAAATTTGTATCTGGATACTAAATTTGTATCTGGATATCGGTCGTGGGCCCTGTGTCTCACCTAGTTGCCCATTGATGCCAACATTAACCAAAGTTGCCTGGCAACATTGCTCAAAGTTGTCCAGTGTATCATCAGCCTAAGGATGTTTTTGTTTGTTTGTTTGTTTTTGTTTTTTTAAAGAGAGAGTTTTAAGAATTTGCTAAATATTCTCTTGAAAATAATTGTTGTTACTTTTTTTGTTGCATTTCTCTGCATGATGCTCAACAACATTCTGCTGTCGGAGAAAAATGAGAGAAACGCTGGAAAAAAGTTCCAATGCATTCTTGTGTGATGAGCACATGACAAGCATCAGGTTACAGAAGATGTGATATCTGACGTGGCACAAGCAGAGAGTGTTGAGCCTTTAAAGTAAACTATTCTCTGTCCACACTGAGGACACTTAGAACTGATCCAAATCAGTGCTGGATCCTACACTGTTCACTACATCTGAACCAGTTCCAGACGTCAAGATGATGCAAAAACAGACAGACACTGAACAGTTTGACATGTAAAACACTGCTTTGATTTTGTCAGTGTTTACCTTGTACGTTAATGAAAGTGTTGATTTTCTCTGTCATATCAATAATCATTTACTCATCATTATTTCTTTGTTTGGCAACTTGTGACATACAGGACAAGAAAAATCATCTTCAGATAGTGAAGCCATTTTTGAGCTTTAGCGATCTAAACTTTACTTTCACTTTCTGAACAACGGTTTGAAAAACAAATCACCACCAGAATCACAAAGATCTGCTATCTATTCAGAAACAAACTTCACAAAGATCCTTCTGTAAAGTGTTTCTCTTGGTTCTTCACTGATGGCTGATTCTTTATTGCTTTTGTCAGTAGAGAAGAGAGTCAGTGTGACAGAAAGCAGAAATAACACGTCAGTCTCTTCCTGGTAAGAGCTGTAAGAGGGAGGAGCTTATGATCAGGTGACTGTGTTTAAACAAGACAGACAGAGACATCAGGATTTCTGCAGGTTACATCTTAACAGATTGTATTCAACACGAACTTGCATTGAAACGTTCAAATAAACTGCTGTATACTTTAGACTGCTGTATACTAAAGACTATAGACTTTAGTCTTTGCAACTTCAGGGATCTTATCTATACACAATCAGCTTGTGACACTCCAAAGAGAAAGAAACACTTGAAATCACATCATATGACCCTTTAAACATGTGAAAAATCCCATTCTGATCATCAGTGCACACGTATTTAAGGAAACATTCAAAAGAGTGAATCTTTATGTATCTAGTTGCATACAAGAATTTCTAAATCTGTTACATTTTTCTATGCACTTTTTTTTAATGTATGATATTCTGTATGTAATAAAGATACAGAAATATTTGAACAAACTACAATCTTGAAATGTGTTTTTGTTCTAAATATTATAAGTGAATGTAAAATCAAAACTGACCCCTGTATATTTTATTACAGCATGGCATTCAAAGAGAAAAAAAGCCTTTAAATGACTTTAACTTAATTCGACCTTTTAAAAATGTTTTTAGAAATATTGTTTTTGGCTTTTATCTGAGCATTTGTAAGATTTATTTATTTATTCAAACAAAATGTCTGTTGATCAAAGTTATATTATGCTGAATATTTTGTAATGACCAGTAATGGTGTATTTATTAAAAGCTATTTTATTATGAATGTTTATTATTGTTTAATAATTGTTTTAATTCATGAAGTTATTTAATGAATTAGATTTACATTTCATTTATATTTATTCATCATCAGCCTATATGCTGATTGCCTAGAATCATTCAATTTGCTTTATTTTTTATTAGTTATATAAGATTCTACATTGATAGTATTTAATATATTTTTATATCAAGCATTTTTATGTCTAATTCTGAAAAGTTTAATTTTGTTGTCTTTAATAATATAATAGATCATGCAACATCATCTTGTTCATGCTAATCTCATCTAAATATGTTATGATTTTAATTACATGCAGAGTAAGTGTTTATCACTTCTGTGCTCAATAATATTCAGTTTATTATGCTTTTCTGAATCCTTAATGGCATGTGTAGTGTTTAGTCTTCTCTTTTTTCCTCTCTTTCAGCATTAAACAGAGACATGAATAAGATGTTGGCCACCTTAAGTTTAACTGCATTTCTCTGCTGCTGTGGTATAGTAAAAAAATCCTGTCTTTGTGGTCCAATATTTAATCAGAAACTACATTTTATTAGACAAAAGCAGTAGTTCTGGACCAAATGTCTTTGTATTTTATCTATTACTCACTCTGTTTCTCTGACGCTGTATTTTTTGAAGGTGTGCAGAGCGCTGAACTATCATATGATGACTTAAAACAACAAATCCTCAACTCTGGGACTGTAGTCTTTATAGACCTCCTGGAGAAAGCCAGAAATTAGTGAGAGATGATCAGTTCAGAAAATCAAGGTATGGATTATGTGCTACTATTAAATTCTTGGTTTAGCCGTTGCCTGATCATAACCTTTTTCTGTGTTTTCACAGGATTTCTATCCAAGGATACATGAAAACCTTCAGAGAGTTTGATGAAAAAGCACTGAGAAATAGTGCGAGTGCTGGAGAGAGCAGAATAATTCAGTTATATTGCCACAGTAAGATTATACTCCTGTAGGATCATAACAACACTGTTTATTCTGAGCTCAAGTCATGAACACCATTCACAAACATTCAAATACACTTCATTCTTCACACGTTGTGTTGTAATGTGGATGTTTTGTGATAGTTGTTCATGAGTCCTGAGCATTTAAACTGCCTCCAGTTCTTCAGAAAAGTCTTCTGGGTTCAGCTCATTCTTTGGTTTTTCAGCATCTTCTGCATATTTGAACCCCTTCCAACAGTGACTGGATGATCTTGAGATCCATCTTTTTACACTGAGGACTCATACTATAAGGTGCAGACGTTCAAGTCAAGTCACATTTATTTCTATAGCAGTATTGACAGTAATACACAAGAAAATACCAGTAAAGCTGCAGTGTTCTTCGTTTCTGAAACACATTTAGCTGTAAAGCAGCTCTAAACAGACAACAGTGTCATTATTCAGCTTAATTGAGTTCAGTGTTGATTCAGATCAGTTCAATAACAATGTGAATGTTGCAAAGTTCATTAGTTATGTGAACAAGTTTAAATGAATATCAATGAATATTCAAACATTCATTAGTGTGCAGGAACTCAACATGGGGTTGGAAACCTATTAACAGCATGATCAGTGTGAATTGTGCTTATTTTGTGTAAAAATCTTCTCTTTTTTTGCTTTTAAGAAGCTACAGAAGATAATTTTTTACATTTATGAAGTCACATTTATTTATATAGCACTTTATTCAACACAGATTGTTTCGAAGCTGCTTGAAACAAGTAATTTCAGCTGTAAATAAGCTCTAAAAAGACAATAGTGTCATTATTTAACTTAATTTAATTCAGCGTTGATTCAATTTAGTTCAAAAACAACAATTCATTAGTTATGAAGGCAGTCATCAGGTCAGTTTAGATCAAGTTTCAGAAAATATTCAAACATTTATGTTCAAGAAGATCCACAAACTTTGAACACAAGGATTGGTGTGAATTACTCTTATTCTGTTTCAAGATCTTATTTTATTAGTACTTCTCTTAAGAACTTATTTACTTATTTCACATTTATTTATTTTGTCACATTTACTCACATATAGCAGTTTGTGTAATACAGATCGTTTCAAAGCAGTTTCTCATTTTAATAAACAGGGAAATGTTGTAAAGTTGATAATGAAACAGATTCAGTTTGAGCTGAAGCAGCGATACAGAAGACAATCGTGTGATTTATCAGTTTAAGTCTGTTCAGTGTTGATTCAGTTCAGTAACAGCGTGGATGTTTTAAAGTTAGTGTCATTATCCAGATTAACTTAGTTATTACTGAATATTAATCGTCTTTTAAAGACATTCCAAGAAGACGAAATAATACTTTAGACCAGTATATTTCCTCTGTGTCTCTATTGTTATAGTTATGATGTGAACTTCTCAATTCTCTTTGATTAGAATAATTGTTATAACCTTATAGTCAAAGTTATAGTTATTGGTGTGAACAGGCCAAACTTGATAGATAAAGAACAAACTGATGTTTTAGGTTAAAGGCTGGTGGTAGATTTGGGGCAATGATCCAGGAGGTCTTTGACAGGTTTTTCTCTCCGTAAGAGCTTTACTATCTTTACACATTCTCAAGACAGTAAAGGATCTCGTTTACTTCTCTGAAACCCATGACTAATATATTATCCAGGAATGTGCTTTTCCTCGACAGGTATATGAGGATTTACCGTGAGACCTTAAACAATGAGAGCGTGGAGGACATCTGGAAGAAAGCATGTGTTCACTGAGAGACTCTAGTGTTGCTGGTCAAAGATGTGTTTGTGTGTTGAACATAATGACCTTACAAATCCACCGTCCACATCATAACTTGATTTATTCCTGTGACTGGTTTATTACAGAGAAGTGGAGTCATACTATCTTCAGGAGCTCCTCCGGTCTACAGCAAACCCATGCAGTTCTTCAGTCAGCTTCTGACTAAGACCTCACTATACCTATATATCATGCTGTATTTAAAACATTATCAGATTAGCATGTGTTTGTATGGATTTTACAAGCTTGACTTGTTAAAGTGTAGTGTATTAAAGGTGACATGCTGTATTTGTGGCATCTAACAGGGTGGTGAAGTCCCGGCTGGTGAACATGCTTGAAGCTGGGGTGGATACTGTTAAAAATAGATGTTAATCAGCTTCATGAGGAGTAAGAGCTGTTTGAAAGCTCTTAGATGCTGTTAGAGCTCAAAGCAACTACACTGAATTATCGTCCTCCAAATTTAAAGTAAAAAGCCCATTACAAAAATAACTGCATTTCTTAAAGTGTCATTTTAACCATTTGCTGTCTCGTCCAAAGCTTGCAGATGGTTATGGATCAGATTAGACAGAAAGTCCAGTTTTGGAAAGACAAAAAGAGAAGAATGAGAAGGTATAAACCTTTGTTAGCTTCAATATTGCACTGAATCTGTTTAAAATACATCTTTAAATAACTGTTTTTCTAGAAGTGCATCTGGACTGATTGTGTTTTACTGGGATAGTTTTGGTTCACACTGAAAGCCCATCGTTCCCTGCAGAATACATGGATTCTATCAAGACAACAGTCCAATTCTGCACAAACATATGAGAATATGAAGAGAAATGTTTTATTTGAGAGTTTTGTGTGCAGAGCTAACCGAGTTGAGAAACACTGTCATGCCATAATAGACAATCATAATGGCTTATACAGCATTCTCAATTTTAATTACCTAATAAATATTAATTATTTTTATTAAATGTGTTTGCCAATATTATAATTTCAAGCAACTACTGAAACAAAATGTAATAAGTTTAATCATCTGTTTATATTATAATGGGTAGTTAAAGGTTGGTTAGTTAGTGCAGCTCCGCATCATCTGAACAAACACATCAACGCAGATCATATTCATTATGATTTCTGATTTGATCCCTCTTTTAAAGATGCATTAATAACCCATCACAGTTTCCTTGTGTAAAACAACTAATTTACAAATAATAAAAATACATTTATTAGAAAATATCTTATTAATAATATCATTATTAATAATAAAAAAAATAGGTTTTATTAAGCTATTGCCTTCTCAATATTCTAATTTCAAGCAATTACTAAAAACATAGTAAGATGTGTATTTAAAGGTTAGTTAGTGCAGTAAGACAGAAGTATTACCTGATCTGTGCGCGTCTCACCAACGCCTTGAAGAAACCGAAACCGAAAGCGCAAGTTTGACTGATGTTGAAACGAGCACGAATAAAGCGCGCGCGCCCCCGTGTGGAGGCTTTACACTGCTGTATATGTTATAAAGTATCTTACACACACACATCCTGTCTCTCTCTCTCTCTGTCTCTCTCTCTCTCTCTCTCACACACACACACACACACACATTAGCTCATATATAAATTGAGGGAACGAAATAGTAAATCGTGCACATGATTTTTCCTGCATGTAAAAGAAATAGCACACATACTACGGGGCTCCGTACGCGCGCACACACACACACACACACACACACACACACACACACACACACACACACACACACACACATTAGCTCATGCATGTGTATTATTTATTTTCAAATATAATGTATTTTAGTAATTCAGGAAAAGCTTGTTTTTCTGTTGAAGTGTTTAATGAAAATTTCAGTACACATTGTTGCACTTTATTTAAATGAGGATATTTAACTGTAATTAGTTTATTCTCCTCTGGTGGCGTCTCTCTGTCATTTGACCATTTTTGACCATTTTATTTTAAAGTGAATTTATTTCATTGTCATAATTCAGGAAATACCTGTTTTGTAAAATATTCAATAAAAGTTCCATAAAAGTTTTTGCACTTTATTTAAATTAGGATATTTATTTATTTATTACTTCTTAATTGTTTTTATACAAAAAAATAGCCATATAAATATATTCTGTATGGGTATAAGCCTTTTATTGGTATAATCACATCCCTTTATTAATAATATGGTCCTGTATATAATTCATATAGTGTGATGTAGAGTTATTAACTACAATCAGGCTCTTATTATTGCTGACTGTCATCTGTAATGAAGACACTGATATTTTCAGTCAGTTGATCAGTTTCAGATCTAGATGACAGTAAAGATGCACTGATTTCACATCAGCAGCTGATTTCTATTACACTCATTTATTCATTTACTTTCACTTCATCTTAAATTGATCTGAATAATCACACCATATATTGTCTTCTGAAGATCTGCTTTATATCTGAACTTACAACTGAAGTTATTTTTCATAATTTAAGAATTGTGTAACATTGATTTGATGCTGAGATTTTCCTGTTTATTAATGTACAGCTGCTTTGAATCAATCTGTATTATGTAAATCTTTATAGAAATAAATATGTCTTGAATAATTTGTTGGAGACACAAAAAATAAATAAATCAGGGTTTCCAGACATTTTACCACAATTAAATCCTAATTATCATGATAAACTTTTAATGTTTCATTCAGAAAATAACACAGAAATCATGAAATCACACATTGTTAGTTTATACAAGCGATTATTAATATTTATTGTGAAACTACAAGCGATTATTATACAAGCGATTATTAATATTTATTGTGAGACTACAAGCGATTATTATACAAGTGGTTATTAATATTTATTGTGAGACTACAAGCGATTATTATACAAGCGATTATTAATATTTATTGTGAAACTACAAGCGATTATTATACAAGCGATTATTAATATTTATTGTGAGACTACAAGCGATTATTATACAAGCGATTATTAATATTTATTGTGAAACTACAAGCGATTATTATACAAGTGATTATTAATATTTATTGTGAAACTACAAGCGATTATTAATATTTATTGGGAAATTACAATCGATTATTATACAAGCGATTGTTAATATTTATTGTGAAACTACAAGCGATTATTATACAAGCGATTGTTAATATTTATTGTGAAACTACAAGCGATTATTATACAAGTGATTATTAATATTTATTGTGAAACTACAAGCGATTATTAATATTTATTGGGAAATTACAATCGATTATTATACAAGCGATTATTAATATTTATTGTGAAACTACAAGCGATTATTAATATTTATTGTGAAACTACAAGCGATTATTAATATTTATTGGGAAATTACAATCGATTATTATACAAGCGATTATTAACATTTATTGTGAAACTACAAGCGATTATTAATATTTATTGTGAAACTACAAGCGATTATTAATATTTATTGTGAAACTACAAGCGATTATTATACAAGCGATTATTAATATTTATTGTGAAACTACAAGCGATTATTTATATTTATTGTGAAACTACAAGCGATTATTATACAAGCGATTATTAATATTTATTGTGAAACTACAAGCGATTATTAATATTTATTGTGAAACTACAAGCGAGTATTAATATTTATTGTGAAACTACAAGCGATTATTAATATTTATTGTGAAACTACAAGCGATTATTATACAAGCGATTATTAATATTTATTGTGAAGCTACAAGCGATTATTAATATTTATTGTGAAACTACAAGCGATTATTATACAAGCGATTATTAATATTTATTGTGAAACTACAAGCGATTATTTATATTTATTGTGAAACTACAAGCGAGTATTAATATTTATTGTGAAACTAAAAGCGATTATTATACAAGCGATTATTAATATTTATTGTGAAACTACAAGCGATTATTAATATTTATTGTGAAACTACAAGCGATTATTATACAAGCGATTATTAATATTTATTGTGAAACTACAAGTGATTATTAATATTTATTGTGAAACTACAAGCGATTATTATACAAGCGATTATTAATATTTATTGTGAAACTACAAGCGATTATTAATATTTATTGTGAAACTACAAGCGATTATTATACAAGCGATTATTAATATTTATTGTGAAACTACAAGTGATTATTAATATTTATTGTGAAACTACAAGCGATTATTATACAAGCGATTATTAATATTTATTGTGAAACTACAAGCGATTATTAATATTTATTGTGAAACTACAAGCGATTATTATACAAGCGATTATTAATATTTATTGTGAAACTACAAGCGATTATTAATATTTATTGTGAAACTACAAGCGATTATTAATATTTATTGTGAAACTACAAGCGATTATTATACAAGCGATTATTAATATTTATTGTGAAACTACAAGCGATTATTAATATTTATTGTGAAACTACAAGCGATTATTATACAAGCATTATTAATATTTATTGTGAAACTACAAGCGATTATTAATATTTATTGTGAAACTACAAGTGATTATTAATATTTATTGTGAAACTACAAGCGATTATTATACAAGCGATTATTAATATTTATTGTGAAACTACAAGCGATTATTAATATTTATTGTGAAACTACAAGCGATTATTATACAAGCGATTATTAATATTTATTGTGAAACTACAAGCGATTATTAATATTTATTGTGAAACTACAAGCGATTATTATACAAGCGATTATTAATATTTATTGTGAAACTACAAGCGATTATTAATATTTATTGTGAAACTACAAGCGATTATTATACAAGCGATTATTAATATTTATTGTGAAACTACAAGCGATTATTAATATTTATTGTGAAACTACAAGCGATTATTAATATTTATTGTGAAACTACAAGCGATTATTATACAAGCGATTATTAATATTTATTGTGAAACTACAAGCGATTATTAATATTTATTGTGAAACTACAAGCGATTATTATACAAGCGATTATTAATATTTATTGTGAAACTACAAGCGATTATTAATATTTATTGGGAAACTACAAGCGATTATTATACAAGCGATTATTAATATTTATTGTGAAACTACAAGCGATTATTAATATTTATTGTGAAACTACAAGCGATTATTAATATTTATTGTGAAACTACAAGCGATTATTATACAAGCGATTATTAATATTTATTGTGAAACTACAAGCGATTATTAATATTTATTGTGAAACTACAAGCGATTATTATACAAGCATTATTAATATTTATTGTGAAACTACAAGCGATTATTAATATTTATTGTGAAACTACAAGCGATTATTAATATTTATTGTGAAACTACAAGCGATTATTATACAAGCGATTATTAATATTTATTGTGAAACTACAAGCGATTATTATACAAGCGATTATTAATATTTATTGTGAAACTACAAGAGATTATTAGTATTTATTGTGAAACTACAAGCGATTATTAATATTTATTGTGAAACTACACGCGATTATTATACAAGCGATTATTAATATTTATTGTGAAACTACAAGCGATTATTAATATTTATTGTGAAACTACAAGCGATTATTATACAAGCGATTATTAATATTTATTGTGAAACTACAAGCGATTATTAATATTTATTGTGAAACTACAAGCGATTATTATACAAGCGATTATTAATATTTATTGTGAAACTACAAGCGATTATTAATATTTATTGTGAAACTACAAGCGATTATTAATATTTATTGTGAGACTACAAGCGATTATTATACAAGCGATTATTAATATTTATTGTGAAACTACAAGCGATTATTAATATTTATTGTGAAACTACAAGCGATTATTATACAAGCGATTATTAATATTTATTGTGAGACTACAAGCGATTATTAATATTTATTGTGAAATTACAATCGATTATTATACAAGCGATTGTTAATATTTATTGTGAAACTACAAGCGATTATTAATATTTATTGTGAAACTACAAGCGATTATTAATATTTATTGTGAAACTACAAGCGATTATTAATATTTATTGTGAAACTACAAGCGAGTATTAATATTTATTGTGAAACTACAAGCGATTATTAATATTTATTGTGAAACTACAAGCGAGTATTAATATTTATTGTGAAACTACAAGCGAGTATTAATATTTATTGTGAAACTACAAGCGAGTATTAATATTTATTGTGAAACTACAAGCGATTATTATACAAGCGATTATTAATATTTATTGTGAAACTACAAGCGAGTATTAATATTTATTGTGAAACTACAAGCGATTATTATACAAGCGATTGTTAATATTTATTGTGAAACTACAAGCGATTATTAATATTTATTGTGAAACTACAAGCGATTATTAATATTTATTGTGAAACTACAAGCGAGTATTAATATTTATTGTGAAACTACAAGCGAGTATTAATATTTATTGTGAAACTACAAGCGAGTATTAATATTTATTGTGAAACTACAAGCGAGTATTAATATTTATTGTGAAACTACAAGCGAGTATTAATATTTATTGTGAAACTACAAGCGAGTATTAATATTTATTGTGAAACTACAAGCGATTATTAATATTTATTGTGAAACTACAAGCGATTATTATACAAGCGATTATTAATATTTATTGTGAAACTACAAGCGATTATTAATATTTATTGTGAAACTACAAGCGATTATTATACAAGCGATTATTAATATTTATTGTGAAACTACAAGTGATTATTAATATTTATTGTGAAACTACAAGCGATTATTAATATTTATTGTGAAACTACAAGCGATTATTAATATTTATTGTGAAACTACAAGCGATTATTATACAAGCGATTATTAATATTTATTGTGAAACTACAAGCGATTATTAATATTTATTGTGAAACTACAAGCGATTATTAATATTTATTGTGAAACTACAAGCGATTATTAATATTTATTGTGAAACTACAAGCGATTATTATACAAGCATTATTAATATTTATTGTGAAACTACAAGCGATTATTAATATTTATTGTGAAACTACAAGCAATTATTAATATTTATTGTGAAACTACAAGCGATTATTATACAAGCGATTATTAATATTTATTGTGAAACTACAAGCGATTATTATACAAGCGATTATTAATATTTATTGTGAAACTACAAGCGATTATTAATATTTATTGTGAAACTACAAGCGATTATTAATATTTATTGTGAAACTACACGCGATTATTATACAAGCGATTATTAATATTTATTGTGAAACTACAAGCGATTATTAATATTTATTGTGAAACTACAAGCGATTATTAATATTTATTGTGAAACTACAAGCGATTATTAATATTTATTGTGAAACTACAAGCGATTATTATACAAGCGATTATTAATATTTATTGTGAAACTACAAGCGATTATTAATATTTATTGTGAAACTACAAGCAATTATTCATATTTATTGTGAAACTACAAGCGATTATTATACAAGCGATTATTAATATTTATTGTGAAACTACAAGCGATTATTAATATTTATTGTGAAACTACAAGCGATTATTATACAAGCGATTATTAATATTTATTGTGAAACTACAAGCGATTATTAATATTTATTGTGAAACTACAAGCGATTATTATACAAGCGATTGTTAATATTTATTGTGAAACTACAAGTGATTATTATACAAGCGATTATTATACAAGTGATTATTAATATTTATTGTGAAACTACAAGCGATTATTATACAAGCGATTATTAATATGTATTGTGAAACTACAAGCGATTATTAATATTTATTGTGAAACTACAAGCGATTATTATACAAGCGATTATTAATATTTATTGTGAAACTACAAGCGATTATTATACAAGCGATTATTAATATTTATTGTGAGAGTTTGTCAGAGATTTCAGTGAATATCATTTGATCTGAGAATCAGATTCATAAACAGCTGAATCAAGTATTTCTAGACTAAATATTAATATTTCATTCAGCATTGTTGTGCAGGGGTGCAGACTCATCAGGGGTGAAAAAGGTGACAAACTAAACTCCCCCCCCTTATATATATATATATACACACATGGGTGGGAATCGCAGGGCACCTCACGATACAATATAAACACGATACAGTGATTCTGCGATAATCAATATATTGCTAGACAATCATATAATGATACATCTCGATATCTGTCTAACTATGAAAACAAAATGCCTGTGAAAAGGTTAAGTGCAAGTTCTCTTTATTCAAGTCCAAACTGTTAGAAAACAGCAAAAAATTACTGTAAATCAATTTTAACATGTTAAGTAAATTAAGAATTTTATTGATTAATTTATATATTTTTTGTGTGTAGTTTATTTAGAATATATTTAGCTATCACACAAAATAACTTGAGATTCACTTGCGAGGGCAGTTAAACAGTTCATTAGGAACAATCAAAGCATCATTACTCCAGTCACATGATCCTTCAGAAATCATCCTAATATTCTGATTTGCTGCTCAAAAAACATTTATTATTATTATTATTATTATTCTGTTGAAAAGAGCTGAGAAGGTTTTTTTTCTTTGATGAATGGAAAGTTCAGAAGAACAGCATAGTTTGTAACATGATAAATGTCTTTATCATTACTTGTGTGCTAAATAAAAGTTTTAATTTCTATATGCTGACTACAAGCTTTTGAATGGTATAGTGTATATTGTTACACTTGCAGTAAGACTGAAGTAATGAAGAAGATAATTCTTTACAAAAACATTACAAAACCTGGCATTTTCATAGTGTATATTGTTTATGTGCTCTGAAGGAAACAAACAAACAAACACACATTTTGAAGTTCTGTGTTATTTCTCTCAGCAGATCTTCTTCCAGAAACAGAAAGTAGCCCGGATGAACTTGTTTGTTTACATTCGCGCGCGCCTCACGTGGATGCTTGAATCTGAAAGGCGCGTGCACGTGACCGTATTAGATATAATGAGTTGAGACGGGAAAACTGGGCATCGCTTCAGTTTCATACGGATTACTTTAACATAATATATTTGTTTTGGACGTAACTTACTTCATTTAAAAGTAGACATTTTAAGCTTTCTATACATATATGTCTCATGTATTTGAGGTGAATATTCGTGGAGATTCAGGTTGTTTTATTTACGTGTCTGTGAAGAAAGGTGACAGAGACAGAGCCGGCAGAGAACACACCCCATTTATTTTATTCATTTTAGAAAAGCACATTATTTCGTTGTTATGACTATACAGAAATAAAAGGAGACCCTTTGCAGTTTCAAATTATACCTTATTCTTATCTGTACGATCAAAACTGACAAAGTATTTCTAGTTCTTTTCACGGGCATAAAGAAAACAGGAGACACCGGCGCGGGCTTCGACCCCGAGGTGAGCCAATCAGAGACAGAGTAGGGCGGGGCCATCAGGGGATGCTGCAGGTGACGTGACACAGATGACGCGCAGATCCGACGACGACACCCCCACCCCCCACCCCTCCCCCCCCCCCCCTCCTCAAATATTTTCATAAACACCTGAATCAAGTATTTCTAGACTAAATATTAATATTTCATTCAGCATTGTTGTGGATAAATAACCTTTTACATCCATTTACTTCAATAAACAAATTATAATTTAATCTCTAGAACTGAAACAAACAATTATTCATTTACAACAAACATTTATTTTAACCCTTCATCACGTGTTATGATAATTTTCATTTTTAAAGAAGAATAAATGCTTGTTTTCTGATGTTCAGATCAACAGTCTCTTACTCATGTGATTAAATATTGAAACATGATGAAAGATGAAAGCAGGAAGATCCAGAGCTACAGATTACTGACTATTGATCGATAAGATCCTCAGAGAAGAAGAACACCTGAAGAAAGGGAAGAGTGTGTGAGTGAAGGAGGTTGTGAATGTGTGTAGATGTGTGTTAGTTACAGGATCAGAGAATGACACCGTTCCTCTGTCATAGTCCAGATTCACTCTCACACGATCAAGCTTACGTTTAACATGAAAACCAGTACCTGAAGACCATCCGTTTAGATCATACGGATCATACCACACAAACCAGACATCAGTCTTAAATAAACCCCGTCCCTTCCTCTGGTTTGATGCTGTAGTTACTCCAAGACTCCAGTATTTACTCTGTTTAACCTCCACATCCCAGCAGTGTGTTCCTGAGTTAAAACCCTCTGAACCCAGAACACAGTGATAATAATCAAATCTCTCTGGATTATCAGGAACAGGTTGATCATCATCGCTCCGTCTCACACTGATCAGATCATCAGACAGAACGAGACGTCGATGAGCCGTGTTTGGATCCAGAATCACAGGAGCTGATGAGACACAATCAACAGATGCTGTTATTCTGATGTTCATATAATGATCAAGAGTGAACCCAACACAGATGATTATGAATTATGACACTCGTTCTGTTGATCATGTTCCTCTCATCACTGTCAGTCATTCTCTGTGTGATTTATCAATACTGAAAGATCAATCAGAAACAGTGAGTGACACAAACTGAAAACAGATTCATTTCATTTATATTCAATTATAGTGAGAAGCTGCTTTAATACTAAATATTACCTTTCAACAGAACAATACACAGTGATTCATATTCAAACCAGATAATAATACCAAAGAAATCATGTTTATAGCTTTATAATTTGTATCTGTATAAAACACAAACCTTTTACTCAATGCTGCCTAATTATTAAAAATAATAAACAGTAGCTATTATTGCACAATTATGGAATTAAATAATAATAATAATAATAACTACAATAATAAGCTTGCTGGTATTAACAAAAACTACAACTAAAATGATTCAGTTATTTAATTATTCAGTAATTAAAATAAAGCTAAAATAAATGATAAATATTAGATGATAATCTAAAAATAAATAAATTGAATGATTATAAAAGTTGTTTTGGCAACGACTCAGAATAAAATAAATCAATGTGAAGTATTCAAATGACTAAAACTAAAAATTAAATATAATTAATTATAATTATACATATTAAAAGGAAGCTAGATATATTTTTACAGTAATAAAAAGGACAAAAACACTAATTATTGATATCTATATCTCTATCCAGGGCTGCACATAAGTGTGTAAATAAGTTCAGTGCATTTGTGTACAGACATGATGACAGCTGTTAATGCACAGTTACAATATTAGATCGAACTGTACTGTATATGATTTCTATTAAAACTGAAAGTATAATCTAGGCTAGCTGCTGCCGTTTTCAAAGCAAAACTGTGACATTTCATTCACTGATGCTCTTCCATCAGCAGCTAAACCCGGAAGCGCATAGACTTACTTTCCAGCAACCCGCCAAAATAAAAGCTCGCTGATTTTACGTTTGAAAATGATGACAATACAAATAATAATAATAATAATAATAATAATATTATCATTTTATTTTTAAGTTTACTATAATATAATTGTGTTTGTATGTAATACTCCCTTTTTATTTTAAAATAAAATAGCATTATCACACTTGATTATTTAGTTTATTATTATTAAAATAATATCATTATCACTATTATTAATAATTTTTTTATAGTTATATTGTATGGGTCACACTCCATGCCGTGGCCCGTGAGAGGACCAAACCAGATCTCCAGGAACTCATATGAGAATCAGGCTGAAAAACTGATGTGCACCACATTGATATATATATATGTAGATATCAACATCAGTGAAAGAGCACTGATACTGTATAATAAATACAAAGAAAACAAATAGATAGTGTATAGTAGAGATTATAATAGAGATTGCTAGAGTTAGAGGATCAAATAAAGATGAAGAGATGTGTTTTTAGCTGATTCTTGAAGAATATTCTTTATATATATTCACTAGCTTTTATAATCTTTTTCTATTCTATCTGTTTTCTTTTTATTTATTATATAATTAATGCGTATCATTGCTCTTTCATTGATTTTGATTGATTCCATTGTCCTCATTTATAAAAGCGTCTGCTAAATGACTAAATGTATATATATATATATATATAAAATTCACAATATTAATAATCATATGAAATCAAATCTTTTTGAGCAGAAATGTTTCTGTCCATCTTAAAAACTGCTGAAATCACTTCTGTGTCCGAGACTGAAAATGAAAGTCAAGCGCACTGAATTCTGGGATTGATTATTTCTAAAAGCAGGGTGTAAAACACCAGTAATTTTACTTGATTACTGTACTGAAGTATTATTTTGGGATATTTGTACTTTATTCAAGAACAATTTAAAGCGACTACTTGTGCTTTTACTTGATTATTTTTATGAAGGAAAAACAGTTTTTACTCTTACAATTTTATTTAACTTGAAAAGTACTGATTACATGTTTATGTTTTTATTAAATATGTCCCAGAAGCTCAAACCTGCTGCTAATGAGGTTTGTTTTCATGCATCGAGCTCATGCTTCAGTTCAAACTTTCATCAGATCAATTCCTGCTTCAGAATGTATTTGCCATCAAATATGAAGAAGCATATGAAGATAGCTAAGATTATTCATTATTTATTCATTATTTGTGTCTGTTTTGATGAAGTCATTAGCTGTCTGTGTACTATATTGACTGAATGCACAAATAAAATCAGTGATAAGAATTTAAATACAATTCATGTTTCAGTGGCAATGATTACTTTTTAAATTAAATGTTGCAAAAATCTACAAAAAGTGTGTAAATGAACATTGTGTGTAAATGAACTGTAAATCATGTTTAGTGATGTTCTGGGAGTCGATGAGTTTTATTATAATGATATATTGAGAAACACTTAGGACTGTCACTTAATTATCATTTAATCTAAAGAATTATGAAAATATGATTGGCTCATTAATTCATCTAATTAGTCATAAACAATTATATATAAATATTTTATTAGAAAAAAATTAAAAACTCTAAATAAACAATTAAAAGATGAATTATTGTTACAGACAGCGGCGTTGAGTAGACGGCACAAAAGTGTCTTTTTAAAAAAAGTCAATATAATATTGTGTTTTAATTCTATGTCACTCATCATTAATTCAGCAAAAGTTATTATATTCTGTCTGGAATATATTTCTGGCCTCTGCATCTCATCCTCATTAAAGGGAAAAGATTTAAATGTAAAAATCATTTACTCACCCTCATATAATCAATCCAGATATATATGAATTTCTTCAGATGAACACAAAGAAAGATGTTTAGTGCATATAATGCAAGTACAAGATGTACAGGACCACATCAAGAAGCACACAAAGTGAACACAACAGTAAAGTAAAAAAAGAGTTTCCTAATGGGAAATTGGACGGCCTCTCAAGTCGTATTTATTCCTGAAATAATTTTGATACCAGAGTTTCCGAGTCGGGCGGGTCATAAACTTTAAACTTGTTGGAGGGGACGACCATTGCTGCTGTCAATGCTGTTCTCACAACAACTACATCCCTTTGTCTTGTTGCTAAAGTAGTGTATTTATAGGCTAGATATGAACGATCGTTTGAAGCATATTGTATGTTTTATAAGCAGTGAAAAGCATGTATTTGACCGAAATTCCAGAATTGACAGCATGTATAGTGCGGTGAATGTTTATATGATTGTCATCCAATGGGATGCTACATTTTATTGTTTCTGACATTAAAGCACTTGAATACGACAATCACGACTTCATAAGTGCGAAATAGGAAATTTCCGATAGCACGTGAAGGCAGTATTACTCACACCTGTTGTTCCTCTTAAGAAGACATCAACAGAGGTTATATGAGTTACTGTCGTCTTCTCTTGGTGTAGTTTTTGAAGCATCATCTTTGGACATGCCGTACACTTGCATTATGTGCAGAAAGATTGATTATTTTCTCTAAAACTCTTAGTTTGTGTTCTTCTGAAGAAAGAAGTCTTACACATATGGGATGGCATTAAGGTGTAAAGGATGGATTTGTTTGTGCTCCACTGTGCTGTATTTAATTGTTGTTGTTGCACTGATAGATGTGTTTGATCTGTGCCACTGCATTTAGTTTTCTCCCTTTAAATTAAACTTTTATATATCTGTCTGAAAAAATATTTTATGCAGTTTATTTTGAAGCAATTTCACTTTGCATTGAGAAGATGTTCAATATGATGAAACAATTTGAAATCTTACTTTTTTTGTAACTTTTTTCAAGTGTTTTTGGCCATTTACTTGCAGTTTTAATTAAGTAAAATTTTCACACAGTATCTGTACTTTAACTTGAGTTTAATTTTTGAGTACTTTTACACCCCTTTCTAAAGTTAAGCTGCTGATTTTGGTGCAGTAGATGATCTGGTTCTTCACACATAATGCTGAAATCTGTCAATATTGCATCATTTCCAGTGTGTGTGTATGAGCTCAGATCTTCTGCAGTCAGACTCACTGTTCTGGACGATGTCCTGCATCTTCTTCCAGACTCTGAAGGGCAGGTTGCCCAAGTAACGTGGCACATGAATCAAAGCTCCAGAAGGCGTCTGTGGATCCGGCTGTGATGAGATCTGGACTCTGGAAGAACATTCAGGATCAGAACTGCAGTGGCTTTGGATCAGAAGCAGAGAGACCAGAGACACCAGCAGATCACTCACCTTTCCATTGAGACTGGAAACTCCTGCAGAACAAACACACCATTGATCATCAACAACTCAATCAATCAATCAATCAATCAATCATCTGAAATCAGACCTTCAGAAAGCAGACATCACTGGCTTTCATCATCTCCTCCATGTCTTTGATTGTGTGTGAAAGAGCTGAGATGTGTCTGTTCATCTCCTCCAGCTTCTCCTTCATCATCTGCTTCTTCTGCTCCTCTTCCTCCTTCAGTGCAGTGATTGTAGCTTCTTCTTCATCTCTGAGAAACTGATGAAGCTTCTCAAACTGCTGTTTAATCTGACGCTCTGTGTGCTCAGCTTGAGACTGAAAACAAACCACATTCACTTCAATCGTCTCCATCAACACACATCAACACAATCACATCATTCAGATCTGAGAGAAGCTCAGAGACCGACATATAACGGATCCAGAAGCAGATTAATGATCGTCATTTACACAAATAATCAGCTCGAGTCCCTTATATTAAATATATCAGATCATAACTGTATATAGTGATCTACAGCTACAGAGTAGGACCCACACTGAAGTAACCCAAAGACGTGTGGCCACTTATGTTGCAGTGTGTGTTTACAGGCGAAGTGTCTGTGTCTGTTGGTGTAATCTCCACTGCTACTATTACTGCTGGTTATTCTATGTCTGATTGTACTTCATTCACTGTCAATCAGAACTAGGAGTCTCCTGGTTCTATCAGTGAGGAGGTTGAAGAGGGTGTGAATGGTCCTTCTCAAGCAACTGTAGAAGGATGTCTTAAGAACACAGAGGTTTTAGCCAACCTCGAAGTACATCTTTCTCATCTGACTGCCCAGGAGAGAGTAGATATTAGTTTGTGAGCTAATTTGTTCTCCTGAAAGGATACTGGCATGTGTCTTTAACCGATCAAGCAAAAGAGTCTGCTTTTGTGACACCTGACAATTTCTTACAGTATAAAGTTATGCCATTTGGAGTACGAAATGCTCCAGATACATTTCAACGTCTTGTTAACAGTGTTTTATATGGGATGCATGGATGTGAGGCCTACCTTGATGATGTGGTTTTATATAGTAATACCTGGACTGATCACTTGTCACAAATCAGGGAGCTTTTTTCTCATCTCGCCGCTGCTAACCTTACTCTAAACCTGGCCAAATGTGAGTTTGGGAAAGCCAGGGTTACCTATCTTGTTAAGGTGGTGGGTGGTTGGCAGGTTAGGCCTGTAGAAGCAAAGATTGAGCTATCTGTGGAGTCCCTGTGCCTCAAAACTGACGTGAACTTCACAGATTTTTGGGTATGGCAGGGTACTATAGAGGTTTTAGACAATACTTTGCTACTGTTGTGGTGCCACTAACTGACCTTCTTAGTGTCAAAGTGCCATTTGTGTGGTCAGAGAAGTGTCTGGAAGCATGTAACAATGCAAAAGTGTTGTTGGCTACAGCTGTAGTTTTGTTGTTCCTGTGTCTAGACTTTTGGGGGGTGCTCTTGTTTTCTTTTCTTGTTCCTGGGGCCCAGGATGACGGGAATAAATGGATGCATCACAGCAGATCTTTTGGTTTGTTTATGTGTTTGGCGGAGGCTTTCTATTCTGTAAACCTCTTTCTAGGGAGGGAGGTGTTACGACCCCCTGTGCTCTCCTTAGGCCTTTCTTTGTCAGTGCATGGAAGGGATTGGCCTGAGGGGCAATTAGGTAACTGGGCACACCTGGGGCATGGGTGATTGTATACCAGCGGTCTTTTCTATATAAAGAACTGGGCTGTTTGTCTTAAAGGAAGGTCATGTGCTTTGGTCTCTCTCACACAATTATTTAAACCCTATTTCATTGTCTGTCTCCCTCTTTATGTTGTGGTCTTGGAACGAGCTAGACATTAACACTCTGGATTCTGTTTCCTCACCTTGATGTGTTGAACTGTTTTCTCAAACTCTCCTTTCATTTTTTTATTGCATTTAAATTTCTCCTTTAATGATTTCAGTGCTGTATTGAGCTCCTCCTAGAATTAAACAAAATAAAAATTCATAAAACACCAGATTACAGTGAAAAAATATGATAAAACAATCCAGTAATATGATCATATAATGCAGT
Source organism: Aspiorhynchus laticeps (assembly GCA_023376895.1). Classification (NCBI taxonomy): domain Eukaryota; kingdom Metazoa; phylum Chordata; class Actinopteri; order Cypriniformes; family Cyprinidae; genus Aspiorhynchus; species Aspiorhynchus laticeps. The sequence continues at coordinate 266,257 of JALXFT010004017.1, forward strand.
GCAAAAGTATTTGCCTCCATCTAGATTACTTCTGTTTTTGTGAACATCTCATTCTAAATTAATTCAGAAATTAAAACCTGACATAAAACTAAGGCAATCTGAGTGAACACAAAGCACAGTTTGTAAATGACAAAGTTATTTATTGAAGCAAAAAAAAAGTTAACCAATACCAACTGGGCCTGTGTGAAAAAGTAATAGTTATTAATTCCCCAAATCTATGAAACTTTATTGATAATGGAGCTCAGCTGGACTAAACACCACCAGCTCTGATAAATCAAATCAACACTTAAACAGGACTTTAAACACAACATGAAGTTGGCTAAAAGCCGTTTCTCTTACCTTATATGATGAAACCACTTCATCAATGGGTCTGAATTTATGATTGTCATGTTTCTGTGAATTAACACACACTAAACACACCGGCTGTTTGTCCTCCAGACAGAAGAGTTTGAGTTTGTCTCTGTGTAAACTGCAGATCTCCTCAGATCCTGATGAACGCCTCTCATTTCTCTCCTTCAGGAACGACTCACACACGTTTCTTAATGCGAGATTAAGAGGAGGATGAGGTTTTGATGATCTTCTCCTGCAGACGGGACACTCCTGAGTTTTCTTGGTTCTCCAGAACTGTTGAAGACACTCTTTACAGAAACTGTGACTACATGATAAAATAACAGGATTCTTGAAGATTTCCTGACATACAGGACAAGACAAATCATCTTCAGGTAGTGAAGCCATTTTCAGTCTTTGAGCTCCAGCGATCTAAACTTTACTTTCACTTTCTGAACAACAGTTTAAACAATGAATCACCATGAGAATCACAAAGATCTACTATCTATTCTGAAACAAACTTCACAAAGATCCTTCTGTAAAGTGTTGTTCTCGGTTCTTCACTGATGGCTGATTCTTTATTGGTTTTGTCAGTAGAGAAGAGAGTCAGTGTGACAGAAAGCAGAAATAACACGTCAGTCTCTTCCTGGTAAGAGCTGTAAGAGGGAGGAGCTTATGAGATTAATGACAGCAAAGGACAGCAACATACAGCAAAAGTAATACAAAACAACAAGGGGCACTGGTCTCTTCACATGATCACCTGTGCTCTTTGGATATTTTATAGCTTAGTTCGCTTTACAATATCATAATTTTTTTTTTTTTTTTTAAAGAGAGTTAGAGTTTCTTTATTTGAGAAAAAAATGAGAGTAGACAGATAAACAATACAGATAAACATAAAACACATGATGTGAATCAGATCATACAGTCAGAGATCAGAGAAACAAGAAAGGAAAAGATATGTTTTACGGTGGGTTTTGAAATCATGTAATGATGAGAGATCACAAATGTGTTTGGGAATATAATTCCAGAGTGAGGGGGTAGAGAAACAAAACACCCATCCACCAAATGATGCTGAGTTGTGCCATGGATTTACCAGCTGACCAGTCGCTGCCTTGGTTCTGTCTGCATTCTGAACACTTTTGAGATTTTGAGCTTCAAAGTTTTGCATTCCATAGACTTCTGTATAGAACCCTTTTTTTTCTAAATAAGGCACAACATGTACACAGCTTACAAAATAAACATCACGTAATGTAAATAAGTTGTCACAGAATAAGACTATGTGAATAACTCATAGAACTTTATAATTCCAAGGCAATGCAGAATCAGAAGATCATAACTGGGGAGCAGGAATGAATGAGATCAGATTTACTGAGTGAAGAAATGTGAGGAGTCAAAGATCATACCCAGGTTTTTAATGGTGGTGGAAGGTCAAACCAAGACTCCAGCAATGTTGACATTGTTGCTGCAGAAATGAGCTACATCTTTTGGAGAACCAACAAGAAGTAGATCTGTTTTATCAGTGTGGAGTTTGAGAAAGTTACTGGTCATCCAAGCATTTATATCATTAATACAAGCCGATATGGAGTTGTTGGGAAAAGGAGAGCTGTGTTGAGAACGGATATAGAGCTGGGTGTCATCTGCATAGCAATGGAAGTTGAAGCCATGATGACGGATAATGTTACCTAAAGGAAGCATGTAGATGATGAAGAGTAAAGGCCCAAGAACAGAACCCTGAGGAACACCGTGAGAGACAGGGGCAGTGGAGGACTGCGATGTAATGCTGACGGTCAAACAGGTAAGAAAAGAACCAAGATAGGGCAGTTCCAGAAATACCAAGAGCAGAGAGTCGTGAGATGAGAATACTGTGAGAGATTGTGTCAAGAGCAGAGGAAAGGTATAAAATAATTATATGAGTCAGTGGCCATAAGGAGGTCATTGAAAACTTTAAGAAGTGGTGTATCAGTGTTGTGCAGAGTGTGAAAACCAGTGTGTGTGTGTGTGTGTGTGTGTGTGTGTGTGATTATGATGATATACACACATGTATAATCTGCATGCACATAGCAATGCAGATACCTATTCTATGCTAAATCTATTCTTTAAAAAAATTGCCCCTTTTAGACTTGCACTCTATTCATTTACCATCTGCTTATTTTCTTAAAAAAAATAAAAAATAAAACTAACACTAGCTTCTCTATTATTTTTGGATTCTATCTATTTCTTTTCATTTATTATACAATTAACAAAAAAGGCCTCTAACACTAGCTTGTTCTATTCTTTTTCTATTATATCTGTTTTATTTTTATTAATTATAATAAAAAAACTTGCTGTGTGTACTGTGTTAAGCTAACTGAGACTTGTTATAGCACTTGTGTATCATTGCTCTTTTGTTGATTTTGATTGCTTCCATTGTCCTCATTTGTAACTTTGGATAAAAGCGTCTGCTAAATGACTAAATTTAATTTAATTTTATATATATATATAAACAATTTGTAGTGAGGGAAAGTAAAATACATGTTTATAGTTTAGCTAGTAATGTTTAAGTTTCTTAACATTCAATTTATTTATGAGTATTTACATTAATTCTGTAAGTGATAGTAAAATGTGACGTATACACCGATGCAACTTATGTGTTTTTTCCTGACCTGGTGCAACTTTCTGGAAAATATGGAAAAGCTGCACCAGCAAAATATAGTCTTGTATTATTAAGCAGTACATATACAATGAGGACCATTTGCACCAATCAAACAATCATATTATGTTCATTACTCCCACCCACATTAACTTTAGCCTAAAACACTGTTATAATCACAGGGAAGAACATTTTTCAAGGAAACTCTCATAATGGTCCTTGGCTCCAAAAAGTAAAACAAACAAACACAAACCTGATTTAGAGAACAGCGATGAGATCATGAAGAATTATTGAAATATTTTTTTTTGATGAAAAGTGATGTAATTACATTCCTAAATGTTGAGAATTTCTAAAATAATTGCATTTAAAACATTTTGATCAAAAGTTGTAGAGGAAGTATAAATAAAACACAACTGGCATTGACTATCCATTTAAAACAATGCCAAACAAGGTATTTACAACCTGAATGTTGGGACGATTTTTTTTTTTTATTATTTGAATAAAATGAAAACTAAAACTAAAAGACTTTCAAATCACATGAGCCAAAAGAGCAGGACCAACGTTAAATAACTAAATTTCAAAGAAACAAATACTCAACAAAACATTAGTGTTTTCTTCACTTTCAGTTCATAACAATATCAGTTTTGCTCTCATTTATAATAATAAACAAGCAACAATCCTCATCAAAAGACACTCCATCAACAAAACGATGCATATATTAATCTCAGAACTAAATACCAGATGTGTTTGTGTTCATTCAGGTGCTGCTTATACAATATGTTCATGAGATATTGATGTTGATTTGATCTCATCAGGACACGCTCTCATAGCATTATAATCATCTGACAGCAGAACAGACTTCATTCACCACAAATCACCTTTAAACCATTTTCATTGCTATAACTTACTCTTCCCTGATGACAAAGTTTATTAAAAAAGATAAAAAGAGATTTCAGGTAATCTTTAGAGTATCATGACACTTTATTAATTTCATAGCAATTTAGTAAATAAATACAATTATAAAGTGAGCTTAAAAACAATACATCAGAACAATGGCATATGCAATAAAGCTATATGATCCTCAAAACTGCTAAAAACAGTTTACACAATATTTACACTGAAGTCTTTAAAATAGCCAAATATTGGCTGATTGATTGGTCTGATCAATATATTGATCAATCATTGATGAGTTTTACAGCTCAACATTTTTAGTTAAACTGGACATTATCACGTCTCTGATGCTTACATGCAAATTTAATCAACTCTCTGTTTTCGTAGTGTTTCTAAATATTTGTTGTCATCACTGTTTGTTCTTCAGAAGCACCTCTTTCATATCTGTTCTGTGATCCAGAAGCGTTGCTGTTTTTCAGCCTCTTCACACACATTATTACTATACTACCGATGAAGATGATGATGAAGATGAAACAGATTACACCAGGGATGATGGCGATGACCTCAGCTCCAAGACCTGATTGATATTATTTAAAGTATAATTAGTCTATAGGCAGATTCAATCGCTATTTTAACATCGTTTAAATCATAAAACATCCTTGAGCATATTTTATCCTATTGAACTTCTCACACAGACGTCACAATATACTTCTGCTGCGGTTAGAATTTGTAGAATTTATTAATATACAATTTAAACATCAGGATATGTCGATCTCCCATTATTAATAACCATTTCTTGGAGCTTTAAGCATCCAGTTTATTCACTGCAGTCATGTATTTCTGCAGGTTGATTTAAGAGTATTTCTGACAAGAGCAGTTTGTATTTTATAGTAATTCAGAACAGTATCAATAATTATATTTAAACATGGTAAAAAATACCAGTATTAACATTATATAACAATATTGTTTGATTGCTATATTGTTATACAGCATCTTTCTGTGTTTTTGAAGTACGCTGTATTTGTACTCAATAATCATGAACTATAATAGAGTACAATACCTTTCTCAGGATCAGCTTCAAGTATCTCGCCGGGAGCTTCAGGGTCAGCTTCATGTTTCAAGATCTCTGTTAACAGATTTTAAACCGCTGTTACTAGATTAAACACAAATGTCCAAAGATTTAGTGTATTTTAAATGAAAATAGTATACCTGTTAAGTCCACAATGAATTCTGCTGTCTTTATTCCACATTTTGTTTGCACAAATAATCTGAATTGTGTTGTTGCTGTGGTTGGAGTGTAGTGACATGTGAAGCTGTTTCTCTGTTCACACGAGTCACGAGGAAACCAGTTCTTACAGATCACTGAGTCTTCAAAGCTCTCATAGTATTTTAACATTACAATGCAGCAGTCAGTGTGCTGCAGAGACCCTGCAGGTGAGATTTACTTCTTTCCCCACAGATCCAGTCACATCATCACAGATTACACTGATATCTGAACAATAACAACATATATATATTACAGAAATGTTATATTGTAATGTTTTATATATATATATATATATATATATATATATATATATATATAATATATGTAACATTTCTGTCCCCCTCACATCTGAAATGATGCCCCCGCCACCCGCTGATCTGGAGTATGTACCGCTGGACTGTTGTTGTATTCTTATGATTTGACAATGATGAAAATTGTTAGTGTTTTTTCAAGCAGTCAATAAAAAAATAGGGAAAAACTTTTTTTTTTCAAGAGGTTTTCCAAAATTACCAGCCGCTCAGCATTTCTACCGGTCATAATTGTGTTGTTGGGAAATTACGTTTGACTTACTTAAAATAATAAAATAAATAACTCTAGCGTTTCTAATCTGTTTGTATTCTATCTGTTTGTGTTGTTTTTATTAATTATACAGTTAACAAAAGCAAAAAGGCCTCTAACACTAGCTTGCTCTATTCTATCTGATTTATTTTTATTTATTATATAATTATAATAACTTGCTAGTGTACTGTGTTAATCTAACTGAGATTGTTATAGCACTTCATCATTGCTCTTTTGTTGATTTTGATTGCTTCTAATGTCCTCATTTGGCTAAAAGCGTTCGCTAAATGACTAAATATTAATGTAAAGTTACTGCATACTAAAACGTATTTAAATTGATTTCCAGGTCATTTTTGTTGCTATTTAAAGGGCATTTCTAACCGTATTAAATGCATCATTATTTATATCAAATTCTTACATTTTATTAAAAATGTCACTGAATATAATCAAACACTATAGGGCTGTTACCAATCATATGAAATCAGTAACAAAAAGAATCTTTCAACTGCAGAAGAAACAGAAGCAGCTGAAGTGACATTAGATGCATTTACACAAGCTGAAATATAGCAGCAATGCATTTAGACCACAGCATTATAACAGGTTATGAGCTTGCTGTTATATATATATATATATATATATATTGTAATATCCAAATATGAAATGTTGGAAACATGCAAAGTAAAGGTAGTTTTAAATATAACTGTAAAGCACCAGTAGGTGGCAGCGAGTGAGAGTCTTTAATGAGCGAGTCATTGAGTCAAACGATTCGTTCAGACGCTCATTCATTCAACAATAAAGCTATTGAAGTTTTGATATATTTATGGTAGGAAATTTACTAAATATCTTCATGGAACATGATCTTAATATCCTAATGATTTTTGTCATAAAAGAGAAATGTATAATTCTGACTCATACAATGTATTGTTGTCTATTGCTACAAATATACCTGTGTTACTGATGACTGCTTTTGTGCTGCAGGGACACAAATGTGAAAAATCACAAGTATTTATGGAAATATTTAAAACCATATGATTTAACTCAGAGTGAATCTCAGGGAATTTATAAATCTGTTAAATGTTTCTACGCACTATTTATTTATTTATTTATTTATGATGTTCTGTATGTAATAAAGAAACACAAATAATAAAGTACAATCTTGAAATGTGTTTTTGTTGTAAATATTATAAGTGAATATGAAATCAAAACTGACTCCTGTATATGTTATTACAGCATGGCATTCAAAGAAAGAAAAGGGCCTTTGATTCGACCTTTTAAAAATGTTTTTAGAAATATTGTTTTTGGCTTTTATCTGAGCATTTGTAAGATTTATTTATTTAAACCTCTGTTGATCAAAGTTATATTATGATGAATATGTTTTTAATAATTTCAGTAACGGTGGATTTGTGGGTGAGCTAAAAGCTATTTTATTATGAAGGTTTATTATTGTTTAATAATTGCTTTACTTAAATAATCAAGTTTATTTAATGAATTAGATTTACATTTCATTTAGACAACCAAATTAAACTTTTCAGAATTAGACATAAAAATGCTTGATATAAAAATATATTAAATACTGTCAATGTAGAATCTTATATAACTAATAAAAAATGAAATATTAAAGCAAATTGAATGATTCTAGGCAATCAGCATATAGGCTGATGATGAATAAATAGTGTGTGGTTTCTCTCCAGTGTGAATCCTCTCATGTGATTTCAGATTTGATGACTGACTGAATCTCTTGTCACAGTGTGAACACTTGTAAGGTTTCTCTCCAGTGTGAATCCTCTCATGTGTTTTCAGGGCTCCTGACCGACTGAATCTCTTGTCACAGTGTGAACACTTGTAAGGTTTCTCTCCAGTGTGAATCATCTCATGCCGTTTTAAACAGGTTGCTGTAGTAAAAGTCTTCTCACACTCAAAGCACATGTACTCTCTCACACCAGTGTGTATTTTCTGATGTACTTTTAAATACTGTAGACATGAAAAACTCTTTCCACACAAATGACATGAATATGGCTTCTCCTTTGTATGAACTCTCAGGTGCTGCTTCAGGTGTGAAGCTCTCAAAAATGTTTTGCTGCATTAATCACATGTGAACAGTTTCTCTCTAGTGTGGATGTTCATGTGATTCTTAAGATGTGATGATTGTGTGAAACTCTTCCCGCACTGATCACAAGTGTGTGGTTTCTCTCCAGTATGAACTCTCATGTGTGATGCAAGTTCTCCTTTTTGTGTGAAACTCTTCCCGCACTGATCACATGTGTGCGGTTTCTCTCCAGTGTGAATCCTCTCATGTGTTTTCAGGTGTCCTGACCGACTGAATCTCTTGTCACAGCGTGAACACTTGTATGGTTTCTCTCCAGTATGAACTCTCATGTGAAGCTCATGATTATGTTTGTTTGTCAATCTCTTTCCACACTGAGTGCAGGTGAAATATTTCTTGGCTCTTATTTTCTTCAAATCTTTCTGAGTTTGACAGCAACTCAAAGGTTTTTTTCCAGTTCTGAAGTGATTTATTCCCTCAACTTCACTCAATTCTTCATTCTCCTCATTTTCTTCAATCAACTCTGAAATAAAATGGTTTATTTTCATTAACTCAAAAAAAGAAAGAGCTCTAAAGATCTTTCCAATTACAATACAAACAACCTAAAACTACTTGAAGCTTTATAACCATCAGCATTATTAATAAAGAAAGAAGAATAAAGAGCAACCTGTTTGTTGTTCAGTATCTTCAGTGTGTTTGATTCTGCAGGGTTCTGGATCTCTCATCTTCTCTCTGTCCTCTTTAATAAACTCAGTCTTTGCAGATTTATTCCTGATGCTCTGATGCTCGTCTTCACTTGTGAACTGATGGGAATATTCCAGCATTTATTGCTGAATTACTGAATGCGTGATTGCTGTGAGGAGCTTCACTGAATATTAATTTCTGTGTGGAAGAAGCAGATTTGCCAAAATCAACAGGAAATCAGTTTATTTATTTTTAACTAATTCACACCTTTAAGCATTAATATACTGTAAGTAAAGCAGATGTCCTCCAAATTCTATCTTTGAAGCCTTAAACATACAAAGTGTTGTCCAGGGCCGGTTCTAGACATTTGGAGGCCCCACACCCCCAATAAAAATCAATATGCATTTATTCGATCAGAAATACAGAAATAACTAAAATATTGTGAAACTTACATTTTTTTTAAAATAAAAATAAATAAATAAAATAAAATAATTTTAAAATTTTACATTTTTTACCATACTTTAAAATATCTGTTTATTTGAGTCATAGATGAATTTTACGCATCAATTTAACAAATCCTTATGAATAAATGTATTAATTTCTTTAAAAAGTAAAGGAAAAAAAATACTGACCCATTGAATTGCAAACTCTTGAACGGTATTGTTATAAAATATTTATATTTTAAATAAATGCTGTTTTTTTTACTTTTCTATTTCACAATATTACTGTTTGTTGTTGTTGTTGTTTCTGTAGGCTATTTTTGATCAAATAAATGTATAGCTTGATGAGCATGAGAAACACACTTCTTTAAAAAAAAAAAAAAAAAAAAAAAAAAAAAAAACTTTAATCAATGTGTCCAAACTTTTGACCGGTACTGTGCATTAGGGGTGGGCAAAAAAAAATTGGAATTACATTTTAGTTGACCTTATATGCAAAATATGTATTTTAACCTTATATAACTAGAAAAAAAAAACATTACTTCAAGATCTAAGGCAAAAATGTGATGGTCTGACTTTAGATGTGTGCAACAAATGGACTGAAAGAAGCAGCAAATTCACTCTCTGACAGCAGAGGGCGCTTATGACAGGGTTCCTACACATTTTTCATTTCAACATTCCATACTTTTCCAGACTCAAATTTCCAAACCTCTCGGTAGATTTTCAGACCATATTTAAAGGGTTACTCCACCCTAAAATGAAAATTGTGTCATTAATCACTTACCCCCATGTTGTTCCAAACCCGTAAAAGCTTTGTTCATCTTCGGAACGCAATTTAAAATATTTTGGATGAAATCCGGGAGGCTTGTGACTTTCCCATTGACTGCATAGTAAATTGCTCTGTCAAGGTCCATAAAAGGATGAAAAGCATCCTCAGAATAGTCTATCCGCCATCAGTGGTTCAATCTGAATTTAATGAAGCGACGAGAAAACTTTGTTTGCGCAAAGAAAACAAAACAATGTCTTTATTCAACAATTCATCTCCTCTGGTTCAGCGTAGCGCCATTTTTGAGAATATCCGCTGGACGCAAGCAGCGTACGCTCTTCTGTGTCAGCCGCATACTGGAAGATGGACTATCTGACGATGCTTTTTATACTTTTCTGGACCTTGACAGTGCAATTTACTATGCAGTCAATGGGACAGTCACAAGTCTCCCGGATTTCATCCCAAATATCTTAAATTGCGTTCCGAAGCTTTTATGGGTTTGTTTGACATGGGGGTAAGTGATTTTTATTCATTTTATTTTAATTTTTATTTTGGGGTATTCCTTTAATATAAATGGTTCATACAGCATTATATTTGGTATAAAGTACAGTTATCTGTAATTAAAAAAAAATTCTCAGGGTTTTTCATTGATTTTCTTAAAATAACAAAATAAATAAAAAAATACAGACTTTTACATGCACACAAGAAACTTTTTTTGTGCCCTCAAGAAACTATTCACACGTGCATGGGAATGTTTTGCATTACAATTTCTAGTTTTATATAACCTATTTCCTTTGTGCATCACTGCCATCTTACTATGAATAAAACGATAGCATTGATGCACATGAATTAACAGAGATCTACCTGCTCAAAATGTAGCTTTTTCTTTATGTTAGAACCCCTAATATCAAGGCCTAATGTCCAATTTAACACATCCTCTGTGGTGCTGGAGAAACTATGACAGGAAATGGGCTGATGGCATAACATTTGCCAAGTTGACGGGTCTATAAAAAAAGACTGGTACTGTAAAAAGTGTTTAAGATTTGGCTTTCATTGGGGCAATATGCCATCTTTTAAGGCCTTAAGTCTCTTTAATGCATAGTCTGTGGCAGCCAAGAAACCACACCACGAAATGGGCTGATGGCACAACAGGTGTCTCTGTGTGCATTGTCCTATATGCTAAGTTTTTTTTTTATCTTTGCAAAGGCCCTATTTTTTATTTTTGCAAAGATCCTTGAGGCAATGTAATATGGTGCTAAACCCAAAATACTTATAACCTGCCTTTTGCATAATGAAAAAGTGCACAATTAATTCATTCATTCATTTGACGATCACTAAATAATCACTAAACAGCTGCCATGAAACCTTACTTCTTGTACGATAAATTTATTTTCATTAAATTCTAAATTTTCTATTATTAAAAAATTAAATAAGGGAACACAAATATTTTTCCATACTCTGCTTTTATTTTCCATACTTTTCCAGACCTGGAAAATACTTCAATCAAATTCCATACTTTTCCAAACCCCGTAGGAACCCTGTTATGACTTCAGTTTAGCGTTCCTTTGGTTACAGCTGTAAATAAAGCTGATCTGCTGCGCTTATGAACACGGAGGTAAAAGAAAAATAATCTAAAGTTTTCTGAAGAGAGTTCCCTTCAGATACTCATTTATATTACCTCCCTGCCCCCAATTCATATTTCTATTTTTCTTCCTATATTTCGAGCATTATGAACAGTTCTGCATCTCTGTGTTAACGGACGTTTATAGACTTAGTAATATTACCACACAAATTACAGTTTGGGAAATTATTGTAATCCAGTTTGTGTGCAGTTCTGAAAAGCCGATCGTGTGTTTGGAGCAAAAACTCTCCGGTTCTGAATCTGATTTATGTCCGATCAAGCGGGGCATCTCTCTCTCTCTGATGACGCAGTAATCTTTGTCTGTCCATCCAATGAAATCCATGAATATGTAACGGTATCCACGGTATAGCAAAATCCATATCATGGCACAGCATAATACCGGTAGTCACGTTCATACCGGTATAACGCCCACCCCTACTGTACGTACATATTAATCCAACTTTATCTAAGATTTGCTGAAGATGTTATTATAGCCATATTATTATTAGTGCTGTCAAATGATTAATCACGATTAATCGCATCCAAAAATGAAAAAATTGTTTACATAATATATGTGTGTACTGTGTATATTTATTATGTATATATAAATACACACACATGCATATATATATATATATATATATATATATATATATATATATATATATATTAAGTAAAATGTTATATTTGAATATTAAATATATTTATATATAATATAAATTATATAAATATAAATACATACATGTAAATATTTTCAAAATATATATATATATACTGTATGTGTGTATTTATATATGCATAATAAATATACACAGTACACACATACTGTATTATGTAAAAAAAAAACTTTTTTCTGGATGTGATTAATCGCGATTAATTATAATTATTATTATTGTTATTATTTTGCATAAATATAAATTAATTGCATACATTTTCTTAGCCCTTTTGCTCACTCTGGATGAGTACAGTTCTTGGAGAGTGGGGAGGGTTGTACCAATGATTCGCTCAGCAGTCCGGACTACCCTCCATAGTCTTCTGAGGTCAGATTGGGTAGCTGAGCTGAACCAGACAGTTATTGATGTGCAGAGGATGGATTCAATAATGGCAGAGCAGAACTGATTCAGCAGCTCCTGTGGCAGGTTGAACTTCCTCAACTGGCGAAGAAAGTACAACCTCTGCTGGGCCTTTTTAACAATGGAGACAATAGGTGTGTTTACACGGAGCATTGTAATCGGTTTAAAAGTCCAATCCGAATGAAAATGCTCCATGTATACACCTCAATCGGAATAAAAATGCCCAAACCGAATTAAATTGTAATCGGTTTGAAAGGGGTGGGATAAACCTTTCTATAAACCGAACAAAATTAAAATCCTGCCATGTAAACGCGTTAAACCGATTACTTTGCAGTAGGGCTGTGCAATTAATCGAAATTCAGTTTAAATTTTGTCCGCCAACGATTATGAAAATACAATAATCGAGATAAAATGATTATGGCGCCCCATTCCGCCCCCTTTCCAGCAGTGTGCTTTCACTCCTCCATAAAAGCCCATTTTCACGTGTAAATCAGTAAAATCATGTAACGTGACTTTTGCAAAATTGGAAGTGCTTGAGTTATTAAAGTTGATTAGATTTGATAATGTTTTTAAAAAGCGTGAAAGAGAGCTTGCGCTGTTCCTCAGTGGGATATTTGTGTATGCGCTCAGAGACGGAGCAGAGCACAGACATGTAAAGTCATCCTTTAGCCGAACGAATGCACCTAAATGGTCAAATACACGCAAAAATGTGTCAAAATGCGGCGCTTAGTGATTATTCACGTAAACCCTCGTCGGTTATGTAATAAATGAATGTAAAGTGTTGATACTGAAAATACGCGTGTAACAGTAAATTGGATCCGTGCGGCTCTTAAAGTGACAGCGTGCTATATTCCTGCTCCGACTGTGTGCTTAATATTAATCAAACAACAAAAGACAAAATCACTCACTGTTCTTCACAGAAGGTCTTTTGTAGCTTTAATAAGAAACAAAGGAAGTTTAATTCTTACAGTGAAGACTACGCTGTCTTATTTTACATTTGATTATTCAATTTCTATAGTCTGTTAACTGAATACTTTAGATTTGCATTAAAACATTTTTTTTTGTTATACGGCCAGTTAATAATCGTGTTAAATAATCGTGATTATGATTTTTGTCATAATCGAGCAGCCCTACTTTGCAGCATTCTGGAATTTGGGGACACACACTGTAGAGGCTGGGACATAGTGGAGGTAGAAGTTAACATTTAAATTAAACAGTTATAAACACATTAGAATGGAGAATGCTTGCTGTGTAATGAACTGCCATATCTGCTCTCATGACCGGAGTGGAAAACGGATCTGAAATGAAGCGCAATTTTAAGATTTTGAGCTTAGAAACAACACAATGGTGACAGTATAGCTGAATGAAAATAAACAACTTGACCAAAATTTGCCTTTGTCATTTATTTATTACAGATTCATAATTTCCAATCTGCTTGAATTTATAAGTGCTCAATGAATAATGTACGATTACACGCTTGGAAATGTTATTTGTGATGGAGCTCGTTGCGATCACTCTCCGTGTTCATAAAGCAACACTCCTTCAAGTTCAGCAACTCTAGGTAAGAAATCATTTATTTGTTCTATTTAAGTACAGGAAAATATTTTAGAATCACAACAATTCATTTCAGAGCTGCAGTACAGAGAGGGCACTGTTATTTTATCCCTCAATGCTTTAACATTAAGAAATTATGGCGATATGATGAGTGGATCACCTGGCTGAGATCAAGCTATAGCCTATTGTGTTTATTATTTTATCTGATAGATATATGTGCATCTTGGTTATTATAAACTGCAAAAGAGAAATCAATTTGGTTCTGTGTGTGGGACGATAGAAGACGGCCAATTTCTATGAATGTGTATGTGTTCTGGCCACATGACTGAGCGCTCGAATGAACGCAATTATTTGTCCGTTTATTCTAAACATGCACAAGCAGCTATTAAAAATATTAACACAAAAAACGTGTGCGTTTTTTCCTCTGGCGATTTGAAGCAGTAGCGGCTCCTCCTGACCGTGGGGCAGATTCTAGGTCGTAGCACTAATATATGAAAAACATTTATTAAAAACTTTATATTCTAATCTCTGAACTAGGGATGTCAACAATTAATCGACGATCTATTAATTGTCGATAAGAGACGTAATCGATAAAAGCTATCGATGGTCGATTAAGCAGTTTCATTTTGGGGTGCGTGCGGCTCATGCGCAAAACACGTGCAAACGGCTGTGAGTGACAGTGAAGGGGCTGGGTCTTACAAGAAAATAATTTACTAATGTACAAACTAGCTAACAGGGCTGCGCACGCGAGCAGGACAGATACAGTCTATTCATTCATACAATTTGTTAATTCGTTCCTATGACATTAATTTGTGGCAGCTGTCCATGTTTCATTAATTTGTTCCCTAGAACAGGGGTTCCCAAACTTTTCCATTCCATGACCCACCTAGACAAGTATAATCTATTTCAAGACCCACCAAAATATTTGAGATAAAAAAAACAATTGACATTACTATAAGCTTAATCATAATTAAAAGCATAATATGGCAGAAATTAAGTTTTAAGAAAAATAACCATTTTATTTTATAGGCTAGTACCACTATAAACATTCACTACTAATATTTATGTTTTAATTTCTTAATTTACAGACGTTAATGAGTCTAGAAATATGTCCATAAAACCTGGAAGCGCGCTCACTCCGGTGCAGTTATGAACTGTAATCCGCGCTGCGAGTGCTATAAAAAAAAAAAAAGTGCCCTCACAACCCAACACTTTTTTATTTTATTTTAGCAAAGCATAAGAAGCAAAGCAGAATTCTCAAACAGTTTAGAGATTAAAATAATTTTGAAATAATTGTAAAAATAATAAACATATGCGTCTCATTTTAAATAAACACTAAAAACCGAGAAGACAAATTTACTTCAGCCAGAAATTTAATTTTGCAATGGTTAAATAAATGGTCAGCTATATCTTCAAAAGATTTTTTTGCATTTTTTTTCTCTATATAGTGATGATATGGCAAGGAAATAATTTAGTAAATTCTGTTATGCTAGCATGTGGAAATGTTTGTATAGTGTTACAATTAACCCCGCATTTGTGCCCCGCTCAGCCCGTACATGTGAAATGCTTTTTACGGACAGTTTATGGATTAAATGCATATGAAGGAACGAAAACAACTAACTCTTTACATCTCTCAGAAAGATACAGTGCAGAGTTCAAACAGATTAATGAACAGCCTACCTGAAACAGTTTTCGCAACATTTGAATTATCCGGTGTATGCCTATGCAATCTCATGCAGAACACAGCGCAGTGAAGTGAGAGAGTTTCTTCTCATTAATAATGCGGACCGAGCATTTTAATAATGAACCGTCACTCTGAGACCCTCACTGTTATTACAACTCGTGCGCGTCCGCGCTTCAAAACATGCAACGCATGTTTTAAATCCCGGCCATTGCGATTCGAAAATCGCACTGAGCAATATCGCAATTCGTAATTAATCTTTGTATATCATCCAGCCCTAGGAAGTGTGTGTGTGTGTGTGTGTGTGTGTGTGTCATTTAGCTACCGCCAAGTGGCTTTGTGCGAACCACAGTTTGAAAACCCCTGCCCTAGAAAACCCATGATTTAACTTAAATGCGGGAACAATTTAAGTCATAGTAACGAATTCTTAATTCATGGCCACGAAATCTTTCATTTCCCCCCACACGTTTACCACAGTAAGAGATGCGAAAACAGTGATTAAAAGTGAACAACAATAAAATAAACCTGCGAATCTAGAGGGTGAGACAGTGAGGATTTGGGAAAAGAAACAATAAATATTATTAAATTTGTGACCATCCGGAAAAACAGAACACAAAGCCGCATATGACTTGATTTAAATGTATGTGCTCGGCATGAATCAAAAAGCATGGTCGCGATGTAACATTTGCCTGCCAACCAATTATTTATCTTATTAACAAAGCTTTGTACCTCACTTGTGTCATAATACTCACATTAAAATGTTTCAGATGAGTAACAGTGTGTTTGTAGCACCGCCGGTGGTTCTGGAAGCGCGTCACAGCCCCACGCGACGTACTTGCGTTTGGGATCATTTTATTTAAATCCCGATAATGTCAATTGCAAACATTGCTATGATGTTTTAAAAATAAAAAAACGAGCACCATGAAACCATTTAAAAAGTTGCATTCAGTGGTCTCCGTGACAGGATATGAAACAGCACACAAAGTATAATGATCCCGTGCGTATAATGATCCCGTGCGTAACTACGGCGCGCTCTCTTCTTTTATCAAATTATCATAATCACATCTATTAATTTTACCATCCTGCCACTAGCCTTTTATTTAGACTAAAAACACTTTTCATTCGGGTGAGGAAACTGGCGTTTTGAGTGGCATTTGCACATTCTGTCATGCCGGTGACTATGCCACTGCAATAGACGCATTTTGCAGTAGTTAAGGTTAACGATTAATCGATTAATTGATCGTTAATTTAAACGACGATCGATTATGGAAATTATTGAAAATTGACATCCCTATTCTGAACACATGCGGACAAAATTTTGGCAGAGATATCCTTGCGTTATCCTGTGGGTGGCGCGCTAATGTTGATTGACAGGCTCGGATGAATACGCATAAAATGCTGTATTATAATTGCCTTAATAGTATTTATCACCTCCAAATGTTGATTTAGGCAATTCGGGTGAGGAAAGACGATCATATGTCTATTCTCAGAATAATAATAAAACAAACACAATAGAACTATATAAAGGCTATTCATGTGAGAACATTTGAAACTAAAGGATTTATACTTTGTTCATTTAATCCACTACTCCACATAGAAAAAAACAGACATGCCAACTAGTTACTGACGTGATGCAGACACAGCTGAAGCAGATTGATGTCGCCTTGGAGCAAGGTTCACGTAAGGTAAGGTAAGCGGGGCAGTCTCAAAACTGCCCAAATGGCTCTCAATTAGAGCGCACTGCAGTTGCCCTTTTCACCACAGAGTTACATTGCAAAATTATGGGGCGCTGTTGAGCTTGAGAGGTCTCTCCGCTTAGTATCATGTCTACATGCCTTCTAAAGCCGTGGCATGCATGCACAGGATTTTAATATATACTGCTTACTTTACGACTTAAAATAGTATAGAACATCTGAAAAATATTTGTTGCAGAATGCTGAACACATTTCCAATTTTTCAGTTTTTATAGAGGTCTATGTTGTGGAACAGTGGATGAATATTTTGCCCATATAGACGAGCCGCGTCTGATATTTTGTAGGCTATTTGTTTTCATTCGGATTAGATAACGTCTCATGTAAACAGTCCACCGAATCTTTCAATCGGAATGATTTTAATCAGAATGACAAAAAAAGTGTACATGTAAACGTGGCTACTGTGCCTCATTTATCAATCTAACGTAGAAACAAGCACAGATCCGTGCACTAGTGATGTGCGGATGGCGGTTATATCCACGGGTGCTGCGAATAATCCGTGGGTCGTAGGGGTGTAAGAAAATATCGATACACGTGAGTATCACGATATTTTGATACGTATCGTATCGCCAGATACTTGCCAATACACAGCCCTAGTGGGTCGGGTAATAAAAAATTGCATTTTGATTATTTGCGGGTGGGTCGCGGGTGGATAAGATAAATCATTAATGATGCAAATATTAACTACATTTTCTAAAATATGAACGTGTGTTAAATAGGCTACAGAAATTGAATAAACTGTAAATTAACATTAAAGTTATTCAACAAAACATGATTTAGTCGAAAGCAGTGAGGGATTTTCTGTCTTTTGTTGTTTGATTCACATTAATGACAAACGTAACAAATTTATTAGGCTGCTGTCACAAGACCTATTTCGCAACTGTTTACATTAACTTAAGACAAAACCGACAGTGCTTATGAGGATACTCGACAGGACGACCATTTTGATGTCATTTTATGTGTATTTGGCCACTGAACATAAACTTTCTGCAAAGTTGTGAAGCCGAAAGTGCACGATGTATAAAGTTATTGTCTATCAAAAAAAGAATCGGCTCGTGATTGCCTAAACGAGTCGTTAGGAATTCAAATCTTAATCTGTTACGGCTGTACATCACGAAGTAACACATTTGCATAATATCCGCCCATGGATGTCATTTGCGCTATATGCGGTAGACCAATCACAAAAGGACTGCGCCATCTGACCAATCCCAGCAGCAAGGTCTCACGGGAAGGAGGGGTTTAGAGAGACTGATTCATCGAACTGCTTCGCACGAGTCGTTTAGGAATCATCTAGAAATTAGGTAAAATTAAAGCTATTTTTTTAGAAAATGTAAGTGTTTTTTGACCTTGGATGCATGTAATTCTGTTTTAGGAGACTCAAACAATATTAGCAACCTTAAAAATGGCATAATAGGGGCACTTTAATATTTCTCTTGTGGCTTGTATGGTGAAAACATGAGAAGAAACGTATTTCGCGTTAAACAGGTTGTTTTTGAAAATCGGTGCATGAAATAAAGCTGCTCTAAATTTTCATTAATGACTGCAGTGTTAATAATAATAATAATTATAGGCCTATAATCATATATGTATAAATTATATTATAAACTGTATTATTTTTTTTTTTTAAATTAACTTTGAAAAAACATTTTCGATGAGGAATAAGCTAGCCTATTTTATTATCCTCACAGCGCATCATGCGGGGCAATAATTTCATGTAATTTAATAATAAAAATAATCTAATAATAATAAAAATAGGCCTAATAATAAGAAGAATGTAACAGGCCTACATTAATTGGAAATGCTAAATAGGCCTACTCTTAATATTGCTAATTTTTGATGCTTTTGACAATATCTCTGGCTATCATCATGATACGATGCAAATCAGCACGAGGAGGTTATCACCCGCAATGTGTGCCCGTGTGGAAATAGTTTTATGAATTGTCGGCACTATCTATTGTAAATGATTAGAATTTACCATGTTTTCCTAACAGCTGGCATTGAGAGTGACTGACACTTGACTTGACTGATGGTCAGACAAAAATTACTAGATATTTGTAAAAAAAATAAATAAAGATAACTTAAATAAATAAAATAAAACAATGAAACAATGAAAAAGAAAAAATCCCAACTTTCTCTCTTTTCTATATTCATTCATAAATTATATTACTTTGTAAGTGTCATATTTGGCAGTTGACATTAGAAGTTATATGACTAATAACAGTGTCATATGAGAAGTTTAATACCACAGGAAAAAAGTTAAATACGCCTTTTTCGAAGCTGCTGTATATAAAAAACTGATAGCTAAAGTTAGGCGTTCATTACTTTCTCTCAATTTAATTAGTTTTTTAGCACCCCCTATGAACTGTTAAGTCCCCCCTTAGCACCCCCAACAAAAAAATCCTGGAGCCGCCATTGGATGCAACAATGACCGATTAGGCAATTGACAATTCTGTCAACTGTACCGAAACGTGAGCTAAAGTCTTGTATCGCAGCGTGCAGCAGCTCTAGATGCGCCGATGTGAAGAGAAGGTCAAAGAGAGAAGATGCGGTACAGCTGAATCACTCACACTGTTTTCAAATGACTGATTTGATCTGATGGTTTGTGTGAATTTATTTACTCATCTAACCTACACGCTATATTGAATAAATGTTATGCAGGAATTTCCCTCATTTTAATGTCGAAAGCAGCGGGAATATATGCGCAATCCCGCACCGAAATTCAGAACCTGATTAAGCATAATTCTATTGTACATAGAATTGTGAAACATGACTTTTCCAAAACTTTCTGGGTTTATTTATTTTTATAAAACTTTACAGGCCTGGAAATTGTCGTTTTAAAATTCCATGACTTTTCCAGGTTTTTCATGACTGTTTGAACCCTGAATGTGACGATCGGATGGATTAAATCAAATAAAGATATAAAGAAATAAAATAAAATGCTATAAGAGTGTCAAAAAAAATGAGTGCATATTGTTGCACAGTTTTTTCCTTTTGTTGATTTGTTAATTATATTATAGTCTATTGTATATTTTGTGTGGTACTATTTATTTTATTCCTTTTATTGCCTTTTTTTCTGTTTTTCTTTATTCACAGACGCGCTGCAGGTGCGTGATCAGTGGCGTAGCCAGAATTGTATTTTTGGGCGGGCCTGGGCAAAAGTAAGCGGGCACTAGGCTAACTAATGGACGGAGTCCAGTGGCGTAGCGCAAATCCGCGGCCCCCACCGCGAACTCAAGGGTGGGTGAGTGGGGTGGCTGTTTATCGCAATATTGTAAATATTTGTTTTAAACCAGGAAGGTGAGCCAATATCACACAAGCAACGTGCAATCTTTGCGCAAGAATTATGCGGTGAACCTCTTAATTTTAGTCGATTCACTAGAAAGTGAAAGAAAAAACTGACGGCGCTTTCGGAATCTGACGCTGCATTAACGGCGCATATTCTCTCAGAGACGACGAGAGACGAATCTACTTCAGATGCTGATAACGGTTTAGCTATAGCTAAATGTTTTAATTTACTCCCTTAATATTTCTCTTGTGGCCCGAACATAGGCTAGTGGAAAAAAAAATTAATAATAATAAAAAAAAAAAAATACAGAGAGAAGAAACCTATTTTGTGTTAAACGGGTTGTTTACTTTTTTAAAAGTCGGTGCTTGAAATAAAGCTTTTTCATTGATGATTGCAGTGTTAATATTTTTAATTATAGGCCTATAATTCATTGTATAATAAACCTGTTTTGAAAGACCTTTTTAAAAACAGTTTCAATGAGGAGTAGCCTAATAGCCTAATCTTTATTATCCTCGCAGCGCGTCAGTTATGAGGTGATGCGCTATGAAATTATTGTTCGGCAAATTAATTGTAATATTAATTTAATAATAAAAGTAACTTAATAATAATAATAGGCCTAATCATAAGAAGAATGTAACATGCCTACAATGAAAATGCCAAATTAAATAGCCAATAACTAAAGTGTATACAATTGTTTTATTCAGAAATGTCATGTTTTTCTTTTGTTTGTTTTTTTGTTAATTCGTTATTTAAATTAATAGGCCTAGAAATGAGGAAACAGGTGCAGTCAATCGCCGTCATCAGTCACAAAGTAAAAAAAAAAAAAATACTAGCTAATTAAAAGAAACGGGCTAATCTTTGTGAGGATGACTGGCAACAGCTGGTCTTAAATTCTTTAGACAACGCACACCAAACAACTTTGAACACCGAATGAAAACACTGCCTGAGCTCAAATGACATTCATAATCGGCCTGACAGTAGGCCTATAGTGTGTTCCCGGCTTCACAGAATGAACAGGTTCGTGCGTGGGACTGAAAAGTCTAACCGTTACTTGCGGACTGATGGACGGGCTTTCTCCCTGTCAGTGCGAAATTATTTTTTTTACAGAATTATGCATTGCATTGTTTTTCTAACATTTTCTAACACACACCGCTGCAAATTACAGTCCAACTGAATGGGTGAACACGCACAAATTTACAGCGCAACATGCCTGAAACAGCCTGGCGAACACTGCTGTCAATCAAACTCATCAAGAATGATGCAAAAACACATTTGATTTATTTGAGATGTTATAATAGTTATCTAATTGTGTTAAAATAGATTAAACAATAATTATTTAACAAATATTATATTTGTATAATAAACTGGGGGGGGGGGTCTATTCATCAGAGTGGGCGGGCCTGTGCCCGTCAGGCCCGTCCGCTGCCTACGCCCCTGTGCATGATGCGACGATGTGTGAATCCTCATGGTCTGTGGTTTACGCTGATATTCGCCCATATAAAGCTAAAGCCCTGAATAAATAAAAACACACATTCTAATCTTACTGGTCAGTGATC